>VDFB02141534.1:52515-157676 GCA_007258455.2 Sequoia sempervirens
ATTCCACATTTAATTTGGTTACATAGAATTTTCCTTCATTTCCTTCCTGTCAAGCTGAGAATTTGATATGCATTAAATGTATTCTCTTGTCTTTGATTTGATTTGGTCTTGATCACATCTGCAATTTGTATTGTCACCTTGAAGATCAAATCTTCATTCAATTGGCTGCTTGGTGTAGCTAGACCAATAAAATCCTTCCTTAGTGTCAGTTACCAGTCAAGAACCCATGTTCACACAAACCAGACTGTTGTAGATCTTGAAATTTGAATATTGTTCATTGATATTCTCTCTCACACCTTGATCCTGTGATCCTTGTTTACTGTCGTGTCTTTAAATCCTAACTATTCGATAAGAGGACATTCAAATATCCTTCCTTGATCTTAGGGGTATTCACCATAGAACACCATCGGGTTGTCGAGGAGACTTCCAGCCAAGTCCCACTGAAAGGTATCTATCACATTGATGAATCTTAACCTACTTATCACTCTGTTGAGGAGACATCCATTACAATCTCATCGATATCCACCATTCTCTTCGATCTGCTGCTTTCCCGTCATACATAGGGTCTACCGATTTCCACACAACTCACAAAAAGGATGTGAGTTTTGTCCATCAATCTTGTCAACACCTTTAAATCACCACCATTGGATTATCATTCTTCAAATTGTGTTTTCGATCTTTTCCATTCATCAACAATCACTTTATGACTATTTTGCATCATTACATCAAAGAGACTTCCTAACTTCTCTCTCCGATAGACTGATCTCACTTTGAAATCAACATAGGCTCACATTTCATCTACCCTCGACATGTCATCATTATGTAATTTGCAACAACAATGCAAATTAACATATCAAGCAATCACTCTTCACCACTTGTTCTTCTCTGTCACAATCCGTCATCACCATCCTATCAAGTCCCACTTTTCTTTTTACCTTGTCGCCCCATTGAAGAGATGTCTTCCAAACTCATACTGATACACCAAAGTCATAGTGATGAAATATTCATTGGGGTATCGAAGAGACATTAACTTAACTCTCATCAATATGGCGTTGTCACACTGACACCATTGTTGTTGTAGACAAGTGGTTCCCATGCCATAATGTCACCACATGTCACTATCCACTATCGCTTTCTACCACACGTCATCCTCTTATTCAATTCTAACTGTAACATGGATGCACATCATCCTCACCATACTGAGTCTCACTACCACATCCACCTTACTGGATCCCATAGTCAGCATCATACTCTCTTATCGCCATGTCAAAGAGACATGCTTTAGAGTCCTGCCGAACTGTCGATGTCTCACCGATGGAAAGGTCATTGGGTTGTCGAGGAGACATCCTTCAATGTCCTGCTGACACCACTCTGTCTCACTAATGGTAAGGTCATCAGGTTGTTTTGGAGACATTTGAATAGGTCTTGCCGATGAGCATCAGTCATATTGATGAAAGCTCTTGATGATGTCACCTGTCCACCTCATCACCATGTTACTGCTCCGTAATCCACAACAAGGATGTGGATTATCATTTATCCAATCTCATCATACCATGTGTTATCTTCATCATCACCATCACCCATGTCATCATGAATGGGTCCCACTCAAGCACTGCCTTCACATTGCCATGTCGAAGAGACATTAACAAAGATCTCACTGATGCTATATAGTCTAGCCGATAAGGCTTCCATGCTCCTTGTTGCTCCATCGAAGAGACATTCATAGAACTCCATTCGATGAACCAGTGTCTCGCCGATTAAATGATCATCGACCCATCGAAGGGACATCTCCCATTCTCTCACCGACCATGCATTGTCACACTGACAAAGTGACTATCGGGTCATCAGAGCAACTCCTACTTGACTCATAGCGATACACTAGTGTCCCGCTGATCTGAAGAAGATTTATAACCTTAAAGCACTAGGTAGAGGGGTCGGTCACCCTCGTGACTTCAACGACATAAGTTGTAACTTATGTGACCTGCAACTTACAATACCAAGTCATCGAAAGAATAGAAACTATTTGAACGTTGTAACTATAAACTCTTGCACACGTAGGGTTTAACTGGTAAAACCTAGATTGAGAGCATGAACAATTGAATGTTGGAATCTCCATTGACATCAAGACTTGCACAATACCTTTCTGGAAAAATCTTGAGAAACTCAGTTTGAATATACCATTAGTTGTCACATACAAACATCTAGAAATCATCAACATTGCAACACACACACACACTTCCAGAACCAGATCCACTATATCTCCATCCATCCTCTTGTCATCATGCCAACAAAATCCTTTGCCTGAATTGTTCAATTAACATCAATGACAACATTATGTAATTTTGCACCAGATCAACACACTTCTCCTCTGATCCCCTTTTAACATCAATGAAAACATAGTCCAACAATATCACCCGTTGTCATTGATGGAAAAACTTAAATTCTCAATAATACCAATTAAACAATTCAACATTTGTGCCAATATCATCTTTACTTCTACTTATGCCACTACTTTCTCCAATGCTCCTCTTTGAGAATTTGCATGACTTTCTCCCCCTTTGACATCAATGGCAAAGGGATCAATCATCCTGAAAGCACTCTCCCCCTTTGAAAAGTTGTGCAAAGGGTCTAGTTGTTCTCTAACATCCTCCTTTGACATTCTTTTTCCTTTGCTCATCCTCATGAGCATCTTCACATCTTTCTCTCTTATGCTCTAGTTTGAGCATTGCTCACTTCTCCCCCATGCTCAATTATTTTGAGCACTTGCTCATCCTTTCTCCTCTTCTTTATCTCAAGTCACCATACAGTTGCAGCCTTCACTTCTTCTTAGCAATGGTGAAGGGACTATACTCCCCCTTTGACTGATACAAATTGAAAATAATATTTTCTCTCATACCAATTGATGCATTCAACCTTTTTCCTAAAATGGAAATACCATATGATTCAATTGCTCTATACCAATTAAAAAAAATATCCGATTCCAGTTGAAGTGCCTTTACATGCTCAACACCAATAAGGTCTGATATCAATTATAGATATTCTAATTCATGCTATGTACCAATTGATATCATATACTTGACACCAATTGATGATATCATGCCCTAATACCAATTATTATTCTGATACCAAATGTGAATGTGTTCACTTTATGCTATGTACCAATTGATATCTAGGACAACAATATATCAAGTATAACACTGATTTGATACCAATAACAACTCCCCCTTAGACCTTGCTCCATTCTCCACTAGCTTCATTTCAGGGACTCTATACCAACTAACATGTTCTGAACCAATATGTAATGGTCTAATACCAACTTAAAAACAAATATACATAATAGTTTCCTTTTAGCCATAACTCCTCTTCTTGTAGGCAAGAAGCATTTCTCTTAACAGAGCATCTACACCACTTTCTCTTCAATGAATAATATGAATGGTCGATATCAATTTTTGCAATTGATTATCCACTTCTATGCTGATGTTCTTACCCTCTGACGAGCATTTCAAAGAGAAATAATGTGACCATAAATCTACAACCATCCAAGTCATTAGAAATTTGTAAGAACATGTTTTACCTGACTTGATCTCCTTCTTCATTTCTAGGGATGAATGAAGTATCAATTTAGCTCTCCTTGGACTCATGCCATATCACTACAAATTAGTGATGTAAGGCAGCAGTAGCCATATGGAGCATTGCCTACTAGTCTTTCCCTCTCCAAACCATGTTGTGCACCTTCTCTGATACATCAACCTTCTTTTCAATAGCATGTGAACCATTGTTCACTCTGGAATATGTATTTTTCCTTGTATTCTTCCTCTTGCTTTGTACTGCTGGTCTCACAAGATCTAATTTGCAGTCTTTAGCTATGTGACCAAAGTTGTCACACTTGTAGCATACTACATGTATATTCCTTATAGGAGCAAATGAATTTATATGCATATGTTTTGTGCTCCCATTAGGTGCAGACCTACAATCTCTAGCTCTATGACCATACTGATTACAAGCATAGCAGTAACCATTAAAACATTGGGAGTACCTGGTCATAATGTTCCTCTGAACAGGATGAGGAGGCCTTCTTTGATTTGACTTCTTTGTATATCTCATCCTTTGGATTCCATTTGCATTAGATGCCATAATATTTTATCTTTTTCTTTGAAACCTTGGGACTGATTTCTCCATCATCTTATCTGCTGCGGTCATCTTCTTCTGATAAGAAAGAATTGAATAATTATTCCTTTTCTTGTTTGTTGTAGGTATCTTCTCTTCTCTAAATTTCTTCTTCATCTCAGCAGGTCCTTTTCTTGATCTTCTATTCCCAAAGGTATTTTCTTTGGGACAACTTGTGTAGGCTTCCTCTTTCTTTGTGTAGCTACTTTCTTCTGCTCTAAATCTGCCATATAAGTTTGCAGATGTATTAGTAGTGCAACTCATTCCTTTCTCAAATCCAAGGCCAACCTTCTCTTTAGGTTTTGATGGCATTTGTGATCTAACCAGTTCATCAAATATCTTAGAGCCACCTTTCAACTTCAGGCCTTTGTTAATATGTTCCTTGGCTTTCTCCAAATCTCTTCTCAGAGTAACTATCTCTACTTCCAACTTCATCCAGTCATTTGGTTTAGATTGTAGTTCAATATGAACTACACCTTTTTCTCTTTTTTCTTTTTCTACTTATGTATTCAAACTAACTATCATTTGATCAGATTCTTCAAGAATTTTAGTTAGTCTATCTATCTCTTTATGAGAATGCAACTTTTGTTATTCATTCACTTTCTTCAAACTTTTGACTTCATTTAGAGCACAAATGAGTTTTCCTTCAAGTTCCACTTCTTCTTCTTTACCAGAGGTTTCAACTTCTTAATCTTTATCAAACCTCTCAATATCTTCATCAGAGGTCATTGGAAATGGGTCAACCCCATAGAAACTTCCATGTTCATCATTTGATCTACCATTTACATCATATGACCTGCTTTCTCTTCTTGTTTGTAGATTATTTTTACTGTCCCTTTCCTTATTAGAATCATTTACTTCATCATAAAAACATTTAGAAACAAAATGATTGTGATTACCTCTATGTTTCCTGAAGCAATTTCTTGATCTTTTGAAGGAGTCAGCTTGCTCTTCACTAGGATCTTGTGATCCATAGGTAGGTGCTTCTTCCTCATCATCTTTAGTTGCACATTCTCTCATGAATGTGTCTACTATCTTCTCATATTCACTTGTCTTCAGACATTTATACTTGCTTCCATATTTCTGACTCACGAACTAAACCTTGCAATAATCATCTCCACACGTTCTTTTCAACTTATTCCAAACTTCATGTGCTATTTTATAATGCATGACTTTAACCAACACAGAACTTGATAGTCCATGAAGAATTATATCTCTTGCTATAGCATTATCCTAACATGCATTCTTTTTGGCTTCAATTATTGGAGGTATAGCAGACACTGTATATCCATTCGCAACTAACATCCAAACATCAAATCCTATGGATCCCAAATATCCTTCCATCAATGAGCTCCAAAAACTATATCTTGATCAATCAAAGATAGGTCCATCATATGCAAGTAAACTTTCTCGACTATCTGTTGTGTTCACCTTATCCAAGATCTACCCGAGCTAATTATGCTTCTCCTAGGGAACCTAGTTCTCTGATACCAATTGTTGGAAAATAATGATCTACTAAGAGGGGGGTGAATCAGTAGATACCAAATTTTGGCTCTCAAAAATCTTTATGTAGATTACTTTCTTAAATCCAAATATCTTGTGGAGATTTCTTGCTCAACTCTTATTGAGTAGATTGAAAACTAAAGATGAAAACATAAACATGCAAATAGACAATCAACACAAATTCCCACAACACCAGATATATGTGGAAAATCCAAGATGGGAAAAACCAAGGTGACAAAGGCTACTTGAGTCTACTACTCAAATCCAACGTCACAAATGAAATCTCTGTTACAATGTTTTAGGGCTACAACCCAAGGAAGCATCAACTACCTAATTTAGAAGCTACAACTTCAAGGATGCAAGAACACCCTGATTTAGGAGCTACAACTCCAAGGATGCAAAGACACCCTAATATGAGCCACAACTCAGTACAATGGTAATAGTTTCAAATATGCATAGACTTGGTTTTACAAAACCTATAATACATCATTACATTGTTGCACTTATTGCAACTCCCACTCTACTGCTAAAGCTGTACAGTCAGCAACACATACTTCTATTCAACACCCTATGCACTTGTCGACCTCTCACACTCATATAAAATACTACAACTTGGACAATTCTTAGATTGTCTTCTTTTGGCATCACTGCAATGACCCGCTATCTTACCACATTGAGATACACACCACTGTCCAGATTGTCCAATCTAGTTACATGCATTGCATCACTAAACTCATATGTTAGGGTTTCCATACTTGCTATCTTCACCAACAAGCATCCTGTACATTGAGCTACACACTATCATCCAACTCATCATTCAATCATTTGATAGGGTCTATTAGATATCTTCATTATCACTCTACCTTTACATCGAGCCGATTCCACATTTAATTCGGTTACAAAGAATTTTCCTTCATTACCTTCCTGTCAAGTCGAGAATATGATATGCATTAAATGTATTATCTTGTCTTATTTGATTTGGTCTTGATCATATCTACAATCTATATTGTTTCCTTAAAGATCAAATCTTCATTCAATTGGTCGCTTAGTGTAGCTAGACCAATAAATTCCTTCCTTAGTGTTGGTTACCAGTCAAGAACCCATGTTCACATAGACCAAATTTTTGTAGATCTTCAAATTCAAATATTAGCCATTGACCTTCTCTCTCGTGCCTTGATCTTGTGATCCTCGTTTACTGTTGTGTCTTTAAATATTGACCATTAAATAAGAGGTCATTCAAATCTCCTTTGTCGATCTTAGGGGTATTGAACATAGAACACCATCGGGTTGTCAAGGATACTTCTAGCCAAGTCCCACTAAAAGGTATCTGTCATGCCAATGAATCTTAACTCGCTTATCGCTCTGTCGACGAGACATACATTACAGTTTCATTGATATCCACCATCCTCTTTGATATGTTACTTTCCCATCATACGAAGGGTCTATCGATTGCCACATAACTCACACTGAGGATGTGAGTTGTCCATCGATCTTGTCAGCACCTTTTAATTCACCATCGTTAGATTAAAATTCTTCAAATTTGCATTGTCAATCTTTTCCATCCATTGAAAATCACTTTATGACTATTGTGCATCATTACATAGAAGAGACTTGCTAACTTCTCTCTTTGATAGGCTGATCTCACTTAAACATCCGTATATGCTCACATGTCATCTACCCTCCATGTCATCACTACGTAATTCACAAAAATGATGTAAATTAACATATTGAGCAATCACTCTTCACCACCTGCTCTTCTCCGTCACAATCTGTCATCATCACCATCCTGTCAGGTCCCAATTTTCTTTTTACCTTGTCAGTGCAATTAAGAGACATCTTCTAGATTCCTAGCGATACACCAAATTCACATCGATGAGATAGCCATCAGGGTATTGAAGAGACACTAACTTAACTCTCATCGATATGGTGTTGTCACGCTAATACCATTGTTGTTGCAAAAAAGTGGTTCCCATGCCATTGTGTCACCCCATGTCACCGTCCACTATTGCTTTCTGCCACGTGTCATCCTCTTATTCATTTTATGACTATAACATGGATGCACATCATCCTCACCATACCACGTCTCACTGCCAAATCCACCTTACTGGGTCCCACAGTCAACATCATACTCTCTTATCACCATGTCAAAGAGACATGCTTCAAAGTGCTGCCGATCTACCGATGTCTCACCGATTGAAAGGTCATCGGGTTTTCGAAGAGACATCCTTCAATGTCCTGCCAACACCACTCTATCTCATTGATGGTAAGGTCATTGGGTTATCGAGAAGACATCCAAATAGGTCTCGTTGACGACCATTAGTCATGTTAATGAAAGCCCTTGATGACATCACCTACCCACCTCATCGCCATGTCACTTCTCCATAAGCCACAACAAGGATGTGGATTACCATTTATCCAATCTCATCATGCCACATGTTATCTTCATTATCATTGTCACCCATGTCATCATGACTGGGTCCCACTCGAGCACTGCCTTCACATCGCCATGTCAGAGAGACATTGACAAATGTCTCACTGACACCATACAGTCTTGTTGATAACGCTTCCACACTCCTTTTCACTCCATTGAAGAGACATTCATAGAACTCCCTTCGATGACCCAATGTCTTACTGATGAAATGATCATCCGCCCATCTAAGGGACATCTCCCATTCTCTCATCGACCATGCATTGTCACACCAACAAAGTGACTATTGGGTCATCGAAGAAACTCCTGCTTGACTCCTGGCGATACACTAGTGTCCTACCGATCTAAAGAAGATGTGTAACCTTAAAGTGCTAGGCAAAGGGGTGAGTCACCCTCACAACTTCAATGTGACCTGTAACCTGCAATACCAAGTCACTGACATAATAGAAACTATTTGAACGTTGTAACTATAAACTCCTACACACGTAGGGTTTAATTGATAAACCCTAGACTGATAGCATGCACAAATGAATGCTGACACCATTGACATCAAGACTTGCACAATACCTTTCTAGAAAATTCTCAAGAAACCCAGTTTGAATCTGCCATTAGTTTTCACATACAAACATTTGGAAATCATCATCAATGCAACACACACACTTCTAGAACCAGATCCACTATATCTCCATCCATCCTCTTGTCATCATACCAACAAACTTGTTTTCCCAAATTGTTTAATTGACATCAATGACAATATTATGTGCTTTTTCACTAGATCAACACACTTCTCCTCTGATCCCATTTTGACATCAATGACAACATAGTCCAACACAACTCACCAAATACCTATAGTTATTCAAAAATATTATCCCTTAATCTCAACTTCTAAACTCTCTACAACATATATCAAGGATGAAAGTAAGGCTATCAAGTTATAGTTAAATTTCATGATCTTGATATGATGTATGAATTTAAATATTCTACTAGTTAATCAACCAATATTCATAAATTTGATGCTAAAATATGTATTTAATGTTCTAGAAAATATAGAAATTCATTTTCTTTCATTTTAAAAATTAACACTGTAACTTAATAGAGCACCTAGAATAAACACAAGTTGTAATTCTAATTTACAACCATAGTATAATAAATCTCTTCATTATTTTTTATCCTCAAGATCAAAAATAGTATACTAACATCTCCCCATTTTAAATAATAATTGTAACATATTCAAATACAATCATGAAAAATATCTACTCATAATTCTAGTGAAATTCATACAAATAATGCATGTTCATACAACCAAATTCAATGAGTGTTAACTCAGTAATGCACCATCCATAATAGCCACAACCTAAAATATTGGTCACATAAAATAAAGAGATACCATGAACATGTAAGATGTTGAAAGGATATCTAGCATAAATGAATTAATGTATATCAATTCTCTTTCACCATAAATATTAGGGATCCAAAATTAACCAAGTAGTACTATTTGGTTGTTGTCATCAAAGGGGAGCCAAATAGGATGGTTAGGGTTTTGGTCCCTTTTTGTGTGTGTTTTGTGACTAATATGATGATTTATATTAAACTAGGTGAATTAGGATCAAATGAACTAAGTTTAACATAATCTAGAAATTATAGAACAAAATGAAAAAAATAGAAAGTGGATATGGATAAGAGATATAGAGAGGAACCTATCATTGAAATCTAGAGAAGATTTGACAAGACAAGGGAATTGGGTTCCTTATTCTAGTAGTATTAAAATCTAGGGTTTTAGGGCCCGCACAAGTGTACTAGTGTCTAAAGGTCTTTGACAACATAAATCAAAATTCAAATTTTGATAGAGCATGGGTAATTAATGTGCCCTAATTTGTTGATGACGAGTCCTTGAAACATGCATTAGGGTTTACGAGCCTTGAGATGCTAAATCCACTTCAATTAGTAGAAAGCATGTAAGCCTACAAAATAGACAAAGGGAGAAAGGTTGTATTATATAGGGGCTTGCCTTGCTCAAACCTTTTGTTAGTGTTCTCACCTCCACAACGATTATGGTGATAAATGATATAGAGTGTGTTCTCTCGAGGGATTAGAGGCAAGATAAATGACAAATGATAATGAAAACATAAAGGGAGCATCTTACCACTCATATTTGAAGCCCTTGTTGGATTGATGTAGTTATATCAATCCCATGCAAGGAGGATGAAGGAGTGTCCTTAAGATCCTACAATTACTAGTGCACATTATAATGATAATAAATAAGAAGCATCTTACAATACATGAATATGAAATTTTATTTAGGTTGTAGACTATAATTTACTGTAATTATGTTGCTTATCCTATTACTGTATTTATGTTGTTTATCTTATACTTTTCTTGCTTTTGATGTTGCATTAATTACTTTAGAGTTGCTAGAGAGAGATTAAGATTGATTATAATTTATTTGAGGTTAAAAATGAGGGAATAATATATATAAATAGATGGATCTAAATATATTTCAAATAATCCATTTTGATAGGATGACAAATGAATTTGAATTCTTAAACATATTGAGGCTGACAATCAAATTTGAATTTTGGGCATGAATAGATAGGATAGGGGTGTTGGGTGCCCAGGTCTAGAAAAAAGTTTTCTCTTCGAAAGTCTAAAAATTAAGAATGTACTTAAGTTTCCAAAAATACACTAGTACACAAATAACAATATATGACTAAATAAACTACTAAAAATTGCATATAAATGACTAATTTTAGTCACGTGACTATTAGTGTTTTCTTTGTAGTCATTTATAACACCACCAAATTAATGACTAAACTATTTTAGTCATTTATTTAGTCATTGATTTGGCCATTGATTTAGTCATTGATTTAGTCATTTATTTAGTCATGGTAGTGATTTATTTAGTCATATATTTAGTCATTGATTGTTGTTAACTGGGCATTTATTTAGTCATGGTAATCATTACTTTAGTCATATATTTAGTTATTAATTTAGTCATATATTTAGTCATTAATTTAGTCATTAATTTAGTCATATATTTAGTCATTAATTTATTCATTACTTTAATCATATATTTAGTCATTAATTTAGTCATTTTTATTTACTAGTTTCCATTAATTGGTAGTAAATATAGTCATGAAATGAATAATTTATTAAATACCATAAATTTTATAATGCAAAACTAACATAATATTAAACTTGAACTAAAACATAAAAGAAAATAAAAATATTACATATACGAACAAGCTACAATATGCTAGAATTAAAAGATTGATTCAACATCATGATAAATAAAGGTAATCTGTAATAAAAAAATTAATATATATATATCAAGTTACAAGATATCAAAGTTGTCTAAGAGTATATATGTAAATATAATGAAAAATAAAGGTAATCTGCAATAAAAAAATTAATGCATATATCTATCAAGTTACAAGATGTCAAAGTTGTCTAAGAGTTTCCAACTCTTTCAAATGCACCATGATAGTTAAGATCCCTGAACAACACATTCAAAATACTGCATAAATTAGCAGTGAGCCAAGATGTCTAACAACTAGTACATGATAAACATGTTCAACTATGTCATTTTTTTGCAAATATTTTAGTGGCCATCGTGTGAAGGTTCTCTCTTTTAGACGAACAACTCCATCTATTTTATCTTCATAAACAAGGGGTATGTTACTTGTGACCTTTAAATTTTTTACATTTGCATCTCTTGTTCCTTTCAAGTTGACTCCATGTACAATAGATAGGTAGTGAATCCTCCCAATGCCGACAAAATCACAATCAAACGGATCCAACACCCTAACTTTATCCCCTTCTTTGAGTTTATCAATACATTTCTGTAAAAAGAAAAAAAAATACATTATATTACATGGGTAATGATTACCCTTGTTTGCATAATAAAACAACCATTACTTACTTAAATAGTACTTGCATGTGTGTGTTAAAATAATTGTAAAAGGAAATTTTCAAAAATAATTGCAATGATCAATCTAATTTACTAAAAAACCAACACTCATAGCAGTGCTTACAATATTACTATTAGCTTCATGCTAATCAGATACAAAGGCCACAAATATAAACACTACATTAACATGCACACATACTAGACACATAAGGTTATGACAACACTGTTACACATAAAAAAGGTAGCTAATGCACAAAAACAAAGAATGCAATATGAGAGCACTACTACTACTACTACTGCAAGGTGAAGGTGAAATACATTGGGATGTACAAAAATAGTGGAATTAAAGCTCTGAAACATAACCCCATGCAGTAAACATAACCCTGTCAATGATGACATATAAAAGAAGAAAAAAGAACAAAATGTATCAAGGCAACATGTGATAGCCATTAAGAGCAGTCATTGAGGAAATAATGCAGTCTTTCTCTGTGGCTTTCATAGAAGCAGTAAAGGAGTAACAAATAAGGTTGGATGTAGAGGTCACATAAATAATAGAGAAAGAGCCTTTCACTATTAGAAAATAGTCTAAGAGTATGCAAAAATAAGTAAGAAATGATGTCCAATGAACAAGTAGTAGTAGCAGTGAGTTTCATGGTTGTAGTTGTGAGTTTAGTGCAAGGGAAATGAGTTTTATGGCTGTAACAATGAGTTTAATGGATCGAGCAACAAATATCATTACTAAACAACAAGAATACATTAAGAGAAAGTGACAAGAATATCAAAAGATTTTTTTTTTAATAACAACAAGCATAATGAAGAGTTAACAATAGATCTGTGAAGGAAAGAACAAGTATCATCTAATGAAAGAAGCAACACGCTAAGTTCAAGATGTTGACAAGGTCAATTACAATGCCCTAAAACACAGACAAGCATCATAAAGTATTGAAGTGCTAACAATCCCCATTGAAAAGTGACAAAGTAGGTACAATGATTTTTCTATGGGTTAAACTCAATATTTTAGTTGTCTATTCACTATTCTATAAGCTTGTTCATTGTTTGGGACCATAACAGTTATTAATACGTGAAGGGTTTCAGAATCAAGGAAAAGTAACATTTCATAGCACTCACCTCAAGTTTAACACCACTAGTACTATCAATATCATGCACATACTCCTCAAATTCAACATAATCATTGTCAACATTATCTCTAAGTTGTGTAGCTTTGCTAAAAGCTCTATTGATAGGGTATTTTCCTTTTTATTATGCTTTCATATAATTTCCATGCATGTGGTTTAATCATCATGCAAAGTTAATATAAGTCAAGTAAAGAATGTAGAAGCTATAAAATTTTGTCCACAACAACTATTATATTACCTCAACTTCAACACAACTATGATTGACATCAAGACATTCTTGTTTTCGTGCTACTTTGATAAAATTGCTTTGCATGTAGTTTAACCATCAAGCAAAAAAAAAAATCCAGATGAGGAGTAATTCATTTAAAAAACAGTCAACAAAGCCTTTCCAAGCATAAAAGTCATAGTATACAGTCATATTTCATGATTATCCTAAGTTATACAAAGCAAAGGGTAGCATGCTATAGGTCACTGTCATTGGGCCTCATTCATACACTCCCTTGATAGTAAGAAGCAACTATAAAAACATATAGAGTAAGAAAATTATGAAGAGCTCAACAAAGAAAAAACAAAAAGAGTAAGACAATTAATAGTATTTTTGTCACACCTCAAATCTAGCAAGGTAGGAAAAATGAAATTTCTCATGACAAATCATTGAAAAGCTAAAATAAATTATGCCAATTTATGACTCACAAACCCCTCACCTTTTCAAACACCCATTATTGTCTATAAAAACATATCACAAAATCTCTTTAGCTCTCTTTGGACCAACAACATCAAAATTGGACTTCAACACTTTCCTACTTGGCCAATTAGGCCTGTTTTGCAAAGCAACACCTCTTTAATCTTCCTCTCAAACCCAAAACTCAATTGGGAACTCTTAACCAGACAACAAAACCTCAAATTTCCCAACTCTTACATTGAGACACAACCTCCAAGTCTCCAATTCATGAAACTCTCATTTTTAGTCATTCCAAGGGGGTTTTAATGAAAATCTAGTTTCCCAACCTTCCCACACTCCAAAAACTCCTCAAACACCTCTAATAAAGCCTGCACAAACTTATTCTAACATCTAAAATTTCTTCCTCCAAGTTCACAACCATTACCATACTCAAACCTCTCAATTTCACTCAAAAACCACACTTTTTCACCTCTAGGGCATCATTCCCAAAGCCTCAAACGACCTCCCTCACCCATGAAACTACTTGGACACCTTATTACTACTTGCTACCCACCCATTCCACCAAGTTAAAGTGATTCCAATAGGTGGAATGGGTGAAAATCCATTTTTGTAGACTCGTAAACTCTCAACTCTTTCTTTACAGACCCATTTCAACAATTTGACTACAAAATGCACAAAAATCTTCAAGAATCCACCAAATTAGAAAAAAATTGAAGTTAACTCACCCAAACACCTAATTCAATGCAAAAGAGAACAAGGAAACCCTGTAGGGGCAAGTACAGAAGGTTAGAACTGCAAATAATTATAAATTTCTGAGAAAATAATAGAATTTCAAGAGTTTTATTATTGCTTTATCTATAGTAGCAAAAATATTTTGGGGAAAAATCGGCAAACCAAAAGTATAATTTTTTTGAAAAAAATGGATTTAAAAAAAAAAAGGTAAAAAATTGTAGAACAAGATCATTCTTGCAATGATCTCATGCTCATTCATCCCCAATCAAAGCCACTATTAGAACTAAAAAATCTCACATTTTTCACTAGCCTCCACCCACATATCCTTCACATTCCACATAAATTCATCACATTTTAATTTTATGATCAACACAGATTGTTGAAATTTGTGTGATAGGATCCATTTTGTAGCCCACATCATAGTAGTAAAAATCTTTTGGGGAAAAAATCAGCAAACCAAAAGTATAATATTTTTTTAAAAAAAAGAGGAAAAAGTCTAGAAAAAATCAGATTTAAAAAAAGGTAAAAATTGTAGAACAAGAAATAAAGACTATTTTTTTAAAATTGAAAGGAATTTCCATAGCATAGAGATATAAAGATCAAATAAATAAAGAGTTTAACTAATGAATTGTAAAAAATAGATTTTTGTAGTTTTTATTCATATCGTTGATTACATTGCATTGCACATCTTTCAAACTCAAAGCATTACTTCACATTGCATAACTAATAACTAGATGTTGATAGATGAAAAAATTTCAATTACAATACAGTTTTTACAAAGTCAATCTAAGGAGTTATGCAATTACTTCACATTATATAACTAATAACTAGGAGCAGTTGCCAATTGCATTTGCTTGTCATGGCATTCTATGAGACCACATTTCTTTGAGGCATTTTTTCAAACAATTCACTGCCTTGTCTATATATGCTACCACATTTTTCATACATGTCTACCAAAGCATTTTGTCAAACAGTTTGCCTTGTTGCTATGGCTAAAACCCTAAAACAAGTGTTTTCAAAAAGCTATGGATTCTTGGAAAAATTTATCAAAAGCATAATAGTAAGCAATGGCATAGAAAAGCGTGAACTCTTTGAAAAATGTCTCAAAGAAATGAGGTCTCATGGTGATGAAATCCATGACTACAATGAACTGTTTGAAAAATTCTGAAAGAAATGTGGTCTCATGCTGATGGAATGCCATGACAAGCAAATTGCTATGGATTTTCATGGCATTCCATCACCATGAGACCACATTTCTTTGAGGCATTTTTTAAACAGTTCATTGCCTTGTCTATGCTACCACATTTTCATACATGTTTACCAAAGCATTTTATCAAATAGTTCACTCCCTTGCTACTATGGCTAAAAGCCTAAAACAGGTACTTCCAAACAAGCTATGGATGCTTGGAAAAAATCTATCAAAGCATAATAATAAGCAATAGCATAGGGGCAATGAACTGTTCAAAAAAATGCCTCAAATAAATGTAGTCTCAATGGTGATGGAATGCCATGACAATCAGTAGCAATTTCTTGTCATGGCATTTGTCATGACATTCCATCACCACGAGATCACATTTCTTTTGAGGCATTTTTCAAACAGTTCACTGCCTTGTCTATGCTACCACATTTTTCATACATGTCTACCAAAGAATTTTATCAAACAATTCACTTCCTTGCTGCTATGGCTAAAAGCCTAGAACAGGTACTTTCAAACAAGCTATGGATGCTTGGAAAAAATCTATCAAAGCATAATAGTAAGCAACAAGCTATGGTCTCATGTTTTATTTTCAAGCAAAAATAAGCGATTTTATTCATATTTTTTGCAGGTTATAAATGCTTTCTTTTGGAAATTTTTCTGTTTGAAATGGGAAAAAATCATTGACGAAAAGGTCAAAGAGTTTTTCAAAAAATCGAGGAAAAATCCGTCTAGCCTGTAGATTTTTTAAAAATCGGGATTAATCAAGATTGTTTGTAGATTTCTGCTTAGATGTGGCCCACATTGCCAAATTGTCACAACCATAAATGAGTTTGAGACTCCATAATATTTCCCCATTCCTAAATAAAAATTAGCACTATCAGCCTAACAATGCCTCATCGGCAGAACCCCCATCATAGCCTCTTCGATGGCCCGATGAAAGCAGTTAATAACCTAGTATCAGTGTAACAATACCCTATTGGGCTGACTCCTAAGGCATCCTCCTTGATAGACCAATAGAGTCAACAAAAGAAAGCACATCGTTGTAATACATGAACATCGGTGGAACGAATTTTTGCATTCCCTCGATGACTCGATACAACCATGGATTATCAAGAATTAATATATATATCGGGGAAATTAGTCTTGTTTACCTTGTTCATGGGCCAAAGGTGTATTAAGGGATTGGTACCCCCCTTTTAGAACCTGCACTTTTGAGACCTAACAGATCATTCATTGATCTCATAGTTATTTTTTCATAAAACTCATAGTCACAACATTTAGGATAGTAACAATGGATTTCAATGAAACAAAAGGAAAATTTTCATAGATTCACTATTCTATATATGATCGTAATACTTTTCCTGGAGATCACGAGAGTAATTTTATAAAGGAATGTTGTGGAGAATATTTATGAAATTTGCATACATCTTTAGAATACAATATAAAGATGATATAGTTGAGAATCAAAATATTGAGGGATAGCCTCTTACCTAATCTGAACCCATGGAATTATGGTCATTCCACGTAGAAACTATAGGCTTAACAAAGGCAACCAACTGCAAAACTTTCTCAGTGAGACCATGTAAACAGCTCATTATATCTTGGTACTCTTCATTTGAGTTGACATGATTTGGAGAGGCTCTTACTGGGCGTTCAATAGATGGCCGTGACATCTTTGTTGACGAAATAGATTTCCTCTTCATACTAATATTAGATTTAGTATGATCTAGTGTTTCCATATAATTGACAACATCTTCTACACCTACTTCTCTATTATTGTTTTCCACCTAAAATACAATGTCAATTTCAACATATAGTCAGTTCAATAAAAATTTGAAATAAATAACACAATGTAAATCAAACCAAAAATCCATACACTTACTCCACATTTATCCATTTTGGCCTACAACCCGCCTTGGCCGAATGTATATTCAGTCTTCACATTATCTCTTGCTCTCTTGCCTATGTTACTCTTTGTCAAATATTCTTCAGAGCACATAAGTTTTGTTTCAATGCCTCCCACTGTTTGGGAGATAGAGTGGAGTCTAACGTCTCTTTTCCCTCCATGATTTTTTTCTGCAATTGTATCTAAAACTATTCATTAGAAGTCTCATCTTGTGCTTGTAATAATTTCTAGAGATTTTTCCACCAATAGTGTCAAAGGAATTTTCCATTTTTTATATAACATATTCCACATTTCGTGGATCTTGCTCTATAAAATTTGATTTACATATCCAAATGGGCCCTACATCTTACTCCCAACTCAGAGGCCCACCTTGCAACCATTTTTCCAATGGGTTCACCATCTCTTGATACCTCAACCAAGAATGGCTTCTTCCCTTCTAATATTATTTATTTTGCATTCCTCTCTGTAGATCTATATAAATCTGGACTCAATATTTGTCTTTTAACAAAAGAATACACATATTCTATTGAACCACTACATATATTTTGGGTTGATCCACTAATTCCATCAAAAGTTGTAGATGCGACAGGTGCACTCTTAGGCACATCAAATGTAAGAAGACTCTCTTCATGACTTTCATTAACCAAAAATTAATACTCCTTGGCCACATCACGTGTGGCGTGAGTAGGTAGATCAATACCAGTGTCCAAAAATTTCACTTCATCACAACTATTTTTTTTTACCAACTACATTTGTTGAATCACAAAAGCATTGGCTTCTACGAGCTGGCAGCATTGTATCTTTACTTTCTTTTTGTTTTTTCTCTGCATTTTCTTTGCACTCTTTTTCTTTCCTATAAAACAAAAAAAAATATCATATCATGTCTTATAATCATAAAGCTCTTGCCTATAAAATTTCATTAAACAATATTAAACAAATAATATACTACTTAGTGGATTTACAACTTTCTTGTTTGTCAAATCAAGACGCGATAAATATTCATTATTCTTGGCCACACGTTCTTCACGAAAGCACTCATAATCTATCATTGGAATTTTAACATTGTGATCACTATCATCTAATTTGTACCTTAAATTCTTTTTCTTCATTTCCTGATGTCCAAAAAAATAATAATGTATAAGTTAGCAACTTGATACAAAGATAATTAACCGTAACAAAAATTACATAAATACAAGTTTATGAGGTCTCAATTTTAATGAAAAATCATTAAAACACGTACGAAGTATAAAGCACTGAAAACAACAACAGTCATTAGATGTTGTGGGTATTTCAATCAATGGATAATAAATAACAGTGCCTTGCAGAAATGCCAGTTGCATAAAAAACTTAGCAATGTATTTGAATCAATCCATCAAATCTTTAGCAATAATGTTTTCATTCATGGTTCAATAAAAAATCTATATTACCAAATTTTAACTGGACATGAACTTGTAGCATGGCAACCATTTTGTACAACTAAACCAATGCTTTGCTTAGGTGATAGTGCCATCACTAAGAAATGTATATGGTATTTGGTGTTTTTACTTATGTTGTTCTATTATGTAATAATTTTTTCATAACATCCACATGCATTCATGAAGGGGTAGATTTCATGAAAAAGAACAAATATGTTGGAGTGGATAGTGAGTTACAAGCTAGGAACACCATGATTTAAGGACTAAGTAGTCAAACAACAGTGAACTTCAAGATATATGCAAAATAGTGAAGAACATTTGATCAAAGAAAAGAAAAGCAATGACCTTACAGTATATAAAGATACATATGAGATAGTGATTTCTAGTGCATAAAGTCAGAAGCACAAATGCTTATAACAGTTACATCATTGTTAAAAAGAATGTGAAGAAAACAAAGGATGTGAGCAGCATGTAATTCCAAAATATTGGGGATATAATGAGGAAATGCTTCTATTGCAATGTGGAATCACTGTATTGATGCCTTGAGCATTGAAAAAAATAGTGATCAATCATCAAGGATTGTATGCTGCTGCTATAAACAGTGAAGGAATAGAGAACAAAAGACCATATCAGTGAGGAAATGAGTGCCATAGTGGGAGAAAGATCCAAGAAATGAAGAAAATAATGAGAAATACTTTCATGACAGTGAGCAGTCAATGCCAAAGCAGTTCACAAGGAAATGGTATATAATAATATTATAAAATAGGGCTCAAGATAATGCCATATGTAGGGAATACAATGTTATTTTAGTAAAAAAGTGAAAGAAAACATAGAAACAATATTTAACAATGCTTCAATGATGGCTTTTATAAAGGATGCTAGAACAATGATAGTAATAAATAACATATATAAAAGCAGTAAATAGTCCAGAGGAGTTGTCAAGAAAAGATCATTGTCAAAGTAAAGCAATGATGGTATACAATTTCATATTGCATTCATAGTCATATTCATATTGCATCCTCATTTATATATGAAAACATATTCATATTGCATTCATATAGCAACTTTGTTCAACATTAAAGCTTTGAAACATGTATTAGTCTGAAGGTCTGTGTCCTTAAAACATAAAAAAGTCTTAAAACAACATAAAAGTATTACATAAAAGGTCATAAAATGGGGCTCATCAATAATCATCTGCATTTCCAACAAGATCAAAATCCTAATCACTCATGTATGCATCTACTTGATTTTCTTCCTCATCCTCATTTGTGACATGCAATACATTCTCTCTCCCAATTTCTTCATTGGTAATCAAAATCTCTTCTTCAAACAGTCCCTCATTGTCTTCATCCACTTCTTTGAATGTTTCTTGTAAATCAACATATTTCCCATTAGGCATTACATCAACAACTTCCATGAATTTTTGTCTCGAACGAGACTTTGTTTGAATGACATATGACCAACTTGGGCTTCTTACATCATCAATTAGAAATGATTGATTAATTTGAAGAGGGGAAACATATGGCTCATCTGTCTCTGATAAAAATTGTCGTGTATTTGCATGTACAAATCCATACTCATCAAATTGTATTGCGAACGGTCGGATCCACTTACATTTTAATAATATAGGACTATCTTCACCAAAATGCACTTGAATAATTTCTTGGATGAATCCTGTATATGCATAAAATTGGTCACGTCTAAGTAATCCTGACATTTAATTAAATATTTATTATTTAATTAATTTCTCTAAAGTCTTCTACATGTAATTAAATTTAATTAATTTAATTATATTGTTCATTCATTTTATTCTCCCACCATAATTGAATAAATTTATTTTATTTAATTATTTCACATGTCTACTTGATTAATTAAATAAATACATTTTATTTATTTAAATTAATTATCATCTTTTGAATTTAATTAAATCTTTTTAATTAAATTTAAATATTTCTTTTCTTCTATTTAAAACTTTCTTCTAATTAATTAAATATTTTATTTAATTAATTTCATACACATGTCATTTCTTCAAATTTAATTAAATATTTCATTTAATTATGAAATCTTCTGATTTCCTCAAAATCTTAATTAAATATTTATTTAATTAAGAAAAATCTACATGCACCCATAAATAAATAATTGAATTTGATAATTCATTATTTATCTTCTCAATATCTTTCCATTATCTTCTAAAAATGATGATTTTTTTTAATCATCTCATCTTATCTCTTTCATGAAAATGGAAAAATCTTGCTTTATTCGTTTTCTTCTATTTTTCTTTCTAGTCTCATCCATCTTCGACCATTCGAACTGTTAGGAATTATCACAGCCGTTGATCAAATCAGCCAATCAAAATCCTTGAAAAACTCTATCAATACATGTGCGAATCCAAGCATTGGTGAGACACAGACACACACACAATTACACTTACACACTGGCATCTTTAAGCATTCTATCAATAATCATATCTTTGCAATAATCTGATAATAGCATAGCATAATCTTGCATCTTAGTATAGTATGCATTTTAGTTTAAATCTCATTCTCTAGTAGTCCATTTCATTGAGCTTGGCATACTAAATCTGAGAGCAACTTGAACCAACGAAATGTTGGAGATAGAGAGTAATAAATCAACTTTGAAGAAGCTACACTGAAAGTTTTTTTATATTTTCTTTAAGCTTCTTTGATATAAGTTTTTATTGAATGTGTTTTGAATTCATTATGACAGGAATATTTTCATACACACATAAAATGGCACCCACCGTGGGGCCTATGCCCCGATTTTGACGTTTTCTTGTAGAGAATTCTGACAGGTTTCCGCGTTCTAGAGTTTTGCTTTCGAAAAAATTCAGCGTTTTAGTGCATCTGATACTTTCTGCAGCGCATCCAAGAATTTAATGCTTTTGTTTTTTTGCAGGTATTTCAGCGCATTTGGGGACTGTTTCAGCCCTTCTGAGAGTTAATTTAGCGCATCCGAGAGATAGAATAACGCATATAGCCTCATCACATCTAGAGTTAAATCTGCATTTAATTAAAGTAGCACATTTAAGAGTTAAGTTAGCACATTTAAGAGTTAAATTAGCGCATTTAGGATAGATTTTAGAGCATAACTATTGTGTCATTTAGAGATTTAAATTTGCATTTAATTAAAGTAGCACATTTAAGAACTGTTTTAGCACATTTAGGATTTTCTGTAGCACATTTAGGGTCTGTTTCTGCGCATATACTATCTGTTTCTGTGCATCTGGGTTGTAACACAAAAACAGGATTCTGAGTCTGACACATTCCGCAGACAGGATCTTTTCTGGTTTAAAATGAATCAATCTAGGATAGTCACCAAACTTTGATCATGCAGTTAAAATGAACCCCATGTCGGTTGTGAAGCAATATATTCACTTAGTTAAATCATTGTGATTTGGTGCACTAAAATGAATCTGTTTACTCTGCTTGATTGTGCTTGAAAGTGGTAGGTGACTATGCTCTCACCCTGTGCAAACTAGGTGATAAAAAATCTAGACCCACTTTATCCCTGTTTAACCCTGATGCAATAACCGAAGTATCCTTTCCCCTTGCGCAGTAATGCGATCCTAGGTGTAAGAGAAACGATTATTACCTCTAGAAATTGGGCTTGCATAGGGATTTCATCACCTCAACGCGACTCAAACTGGAAATGGAGCTAAACCCAAGCTACCCCCGACCGGTATACAAATGTGAATCTTAAGGAAAACCTAAGATTACGAGTGCGGATGTGTCATACAGACCAAGTTGTACTCCCCAAAACCCTGTTGAGCTTAACCTCTTCAGGCTGGAGTTCCTCCTAAACGAAGCTTAATCTTGCGCCCCATGTATGGCCACTCGAACGGGGGTCCCAAATTAAACACCATTGTTTAGTAAACCAAAAACCTTCTATTTGCTAGCACAACACCAGTCAGTGTGAAGGCATCCACATCTTCACAGTTTGTAGTAGAGGTGATCAACCTACCATGGGAGTTTCATGGGGGTTGGAAGCTTGGTTGGCCTAAGAAGAGAGTGCACTGTAAGGGGGAGTCCGTCCAGCCAAGCTTCTGAATTCACACGCTACCGATATGCAGTTGGGGAAACCCGCATGGAATCTAGCGGATATTGCCCTAGCTTTACCATAGGATGTGCTTGCTTTATCTGTGTTTGGTTACATTCCATTTAATTTAGAGTGTTTGTTGTGTTTTCATTCACATTAATTCAGATAAAAGATCATCCAAAATGAACATGAAAAACAACAACTGAAATCATTCAAAAAAAAAACTGTTCGCATCTTTAGTACAGTAACATTCTGATATTTCCCTCATGCTTAGAGAGTGGAAATCAACAAAATTTGTCAAGAAATCAGTTTCCAATAGGATCAAGAAACCCAAGAAACATTTAGGGTACAATAAAACATTGCAAAGAAGGAAATTTTTGTACAAAAGTCGACATGTCTTACTTCATTACTACGGATTTCTTCATAGATACCAAGACTTTGTTAGGGGATTCACTGACGAGTACGTTGTAGAGCCTTTGGATTCTCAAGCTTATTATCAGAGATTAGCTCTATCTCAACAACATAATCTTAATCAACTCTTGAGTTTGATAATATACCACAACCTTCTATTGAATATCCATCACATCCCAGTCAAATCCTTCAGTGATCTTAAAACCTTTCTTCGAAAACAAAGATCAAATCTTTAAGAGTACACCTTTCAAACAAAATTCTGATTATTGATTCAACTTCCCCAATAGGATTCTGACATCCTTCATCATTGGAAGTCACAATAAAAAATTAGGAACATCTTTGATCATATCATAGGATTCACATCTTATCAGATCAAGATATCATCATTGTCACACTTATCAGAACTGTGATATAAGTTTAGAAGAACTCTTCAAAATCATATGCCTATCTTTACAAGATCTCAATACAATAAATTGAAGGACAAAATCCAACAAGGAGGTCACACCCAAAACACTCAAGAAGAAGGTGAAAGCAGTAATCCTCTTTAGAGTATAAGTCGTAATCCACTTTTCAACAACGACATGGATAACAGAGAAGAAAATTCATTCCACAACTATAAAGACATGAGCAAAACCCATATAGATAGTGATGAGGAACGGGATGGAGAATGTCTTAGAGAGGCTGAGCAAGATCCCAAATTTCACAAAGCCATAGAAAAGACCTTGCAACGCGATAAAGAAAAATATTTCCTCTACCTAGCTGACCAAGGAGCTAAATTGCCTCATGACTTTGATACCGAGAATTTGAAGAGCAAACCTAAAGAAACACCCCTATTTGATCTTAGTGCTTTGACTCAACAAATTAAGGCACTTCAAGGACAAATTAAAGAGTTACAAGGGGGACACACAACAAAGAAATATACTCTTAAGGACATTTATCCTTATCCTTTCGATTGAAGTCTCAACATGATTCCATTTCCCAAACGTTGTGAAATTCCAAAATTTGATCATTATAATGGGAAATCGGATCCAATCGATCATGTTAGAGACTTCCGAAACATGACTTTAGGGTTCACTCATGAGGACACTTACTTGATGCATTTGTTTCCTAGGAGTCTTGGAGCTCACTCTATGGAATGGCTATCAAAAATCACACCTCTTGTCAAGACATTTGAGGAATTAATCAATCTGTTTATATTACAATATTCCTACAACATCCAACACCAAATCACTATGATAGATCTTTGCAAAGTTGCGCAAAAACCTGGTGAACCTTTTATTACTTTTCTTCAGAGATGGAGAAGAATGTTTGCTAGATATCCACGTCTTGTTCTTGAAGAGGAAAAGATGGTCACCTTCATTAACAACTTGAATTCAGAAATGAGCTATCGTTTGAATTTACATTGTCCTCCCTCTTTTGAGAAATTGATTGAAGATGCTATAACTATTGAAAGTGCTTTGGTCAAAATAGGAGTAATAAAACTTGACAAGGATAATCCTAGTTCATCCAATCATCATAACAACCAGGACAAGTCTAAATTTTGGACTCACAACAAAAACATGGTGAATGATGGAGTTGTTGATGCAAATCATGTCTCAACTAAGCCATTTGTTCTTAGTACCCCAAGTGCTCATCGCAACAACAATAACAATGTCAACTAGGTCACAAATCAAGGGAACAATCCTCCTCCTCTGAGGAACAATGTGAATCAACATTCTATTCCCAATCAAGGGACTACCAACAATCAAGGTTACCGGGGAACCACTAACAATAACAACTCAGGGAATACCTCGAATACAAATCCACAACAATTTTCATTCTTCTCTAGTAGAAGAACTTACACTCCACTGGGTCAATCTTTGGAATCTACATTCAAAGAGTTGATGGCTAAAAATGTCATTACCTTGCCACCTCAATGAAAATTTGAACCCAGTGTGAAGCCTCCATCATGGAATGAGGCATACTATTGTGACTATCATCGGTGCAAAGGTCATTGCACAAATAACTGTCAAGCCTTGAAGAATACCATTCAAGACTTAATCGAAAATGGCACCATCACAATAGGAAATCAACAATCAAATGAAGACCACCAAGCATTTTGCAACCCTTTTCCCAACTATCAAAAAGGTGAGTCTTTTGGAAAAAGTGTGAATCATATTGATGATCCGATAATCAATCATATCTACACTAACGATGAATGGGTCAATGTTATTAAAGTCAACAAGAAGGTGGAATATAGAGAAGTCAATGCAACAACAAGGGCACAAGCTAAAGTTGTCTTAAATGGTGCCTCTTCAAAATCCACTGGGTATCCACCTCAACATCAATATGACTTAGTCAACCAACTTCAGAAAACTCCCACTCAGATTTCTATCTTAGAACTCTTGAAGATTTAGCACATAAGGAAATTCTCGAAAAGGCCCTTGTTGAAACAACTGTATCCACTAATTTGGATGCAGACCAATTTCAAGCCATGGTGGGACACTTGTCTTCACCCACATGTCTCATTTTCTGAAAAAGATGACGTTTCCATGAATCATCCCCACAATTCATCATTATACTTAGAAGTCATGATCCAAAAGTTTCATGTCAGACGTGTCCTAATAGATGGAGGGGCTGGTTTGAACATATGTACCATGAAGTTAGTTCAGTCTTTAGGATTTTCTGAGGACTCCATTAATCCCAGAAGAAAGATTACTATTAAAGCCTATGATGATGAGGAAAGAGCATCCAAGGGTTTAATCATTCTACCAATCAGAGTGGGACTTGTTATCAAAAATACTTTCTATCAAGTATTAGACCATGATCTTGCATACAACATCTTGTTGAGTCATCCTTGGATCCACGAAATGCAAGCTGTTCCATCCACATATCATCAATATCTTTAGTTTCCTTATGATGGATAGGAAATCACAATACCAACTGATAATTCAAATATTCAAACTTGTGCCAACATCAAAGCTAGTCAAGATACTTTGGTTCCTAACAATTGAGAAGCTTGTGCTAGTACTTCTCTCAAGATTGATACACAAATCAGTCAGTTAACCAATAGTTTTGACAAGAAATTGAAATTCAAGGACCATGGAGTCGGGGAGTACTCTCTTTGTCTTGCTAATTTACCTACATCACCTTGGTCACATGGACAACCTTCTATCACACAACATCAAATATCAGCAACGTCAACATCAACACAACCACCAACAGAGCCAAGCACGAAGTTTAATGGATGATTCATCAAAGAAAAATTCCCCATGGAAGATCCCAAGGATAGAGAAATTCTAAACTGGCTCTATAAAGATGAAGATGAAATAGTTTTTAATGTCAAATTACCAACATATAGATATGGAAAAGGGTATTCAATCATGCAGAAGATGGGCTATGATAAGGGTCCTATCAGAAAAAGAAAAGGAGTAGCTGAGCCTATTCACCTTCTAGGACTTGCTACAAAAGAGAAAACTAGATTAGGCTATGATACTAACTCAAAAGAAAGAACATCCAAACAACTGCATGGCACTGTCTTCACATTGCAAGAAGGTTCAGATTCAAGAGAAGCATGTTTGGCAACAATTCAAAATTTTGTGGATAATAACTCTGACACAGACTCTGCTGAATATGAATGGGACACCATTTACAATGATGAGTTCTAGAGGGACAAAAAGGTTGATGTAATACACAAGTATACCCCAACTCTAATCGAAGGTGAAGGGTCAGGGTCCCAAACACGAGAAATGAAACTACAAAGTGACTATGATTCTAGTAATACTGAGTCAGATTTAAATGAACAAGACTATCATGAGAACAGTATCATCATTGATCCACCTCATACCTTGGATCCTACAGACAACTCAGTTATGACCATAACCATAGCCGACTTCACGCAACCTAATGACTCACTACCACTTATTCATCCAGATCTCATTGACTAGAATCTATCTGAACCTATCGATATACCCATATTCCCAGATGACAAAGCTATCGTAAACTTCCTTTCAACAGATGACACAAATGATTGTTCCACTAGCGATTTTCGGCATAGAGTCTTTAATCAGGAGAGTGTCAAGTCTCCTAGCTGCAAAAGTAAAAATAAAAAAGAAAGATCTAATGGTGAAAACCAGAATATGGCAGTATTAGATCAAGCAAAAGATAAAACAAAGAGCGTATTAGATGGTGAAAACCTTTTTAAGGCACTAGATGATGGGAATCTTAACACTCTCCCATAGCACTACCATGAATGATTTCCTATCTTGATTGAGCCTACACAAACCGTCAATCTTGAAACTTCAAAAAAACCAAGGATTCTACAATTAGCAACATCAATGACAGATAAAGAAATAACAACATTCATAGAATTTCTAAGAGCAAATCAAGTCAACTTTGCTTGGTCTTATGCGGACATGCCAGGTCTTGATCCTAATCTTATCATGCATCACTTGTCTATCAAACTAGGGGTTAAGCCTGTGAAACAAAAACTCAAAAAGATGCACCCTCATGTTGCATTATTGGTTAAGGAAGAACTAAGAAAACTCCTTGATGTGGGCTTCATAAGATCAATCGACTACATAGAATGGATCTCCAACATTGTTCCTATATCCAAGCCAGATAAAAGTGTTAGAGTGTGCACATATTTCAGAGATCTTAATAAAGAATGTCCTAAGGATGACTTCCCACTTCCAAACATCAACACTATAGTTGATCTGACAGCTGGCCATGCCATGTATTCATTAATGGATGGTTTTTCTGGTTACAACCAAATCAAGATTACACCTGACGACCAGGAGAAAACAACTTTCACATGTCCATGGGGAAATTACTATTGGAACGTCATGCCTTTTGGTCTAAAGAATGTTGGGGCTACTTACCAAAGAGCCATGACTACAATCTTTCATGACATGATGCACACATTCATGGAAGATTATGTAGATGATATATTGGAAAATTCATACACCAGAAAAGGACATTAGGAAATATTGTCCAAAATATTTGCAAGATTGGAGAAATTCAAAGTTCGCCTCAATCCCAAGAAATGTGTCTTTGGGGTCACATCTAGAAAACTCTTAGGATACATAATATCAAGAAAAGGAATTGAAGTAGATCCTGCCAAAGTACAGGAAATCATGGAAATGCCTCCCCCAAGGAACATCAGTCAATTGAGATCATTACAAGGACGACTTCAATCTATACGAAGGTTCATTGCACAATTGGCCGACAAAAGTCTACCTTTCACACATCTACTGCATAAGAATGTTCCTTTCAAGTGGGATGACAAGTGTGAAGTGACTTTTCAACAAATCAAACAGTACTTAATGACTCCACCAGTTCTAGTACCACCAAATCCAGACAAACCATTGATCTTGTATATTGCCGCAACAGAGACATCCTTGGGTGCATTGCTAGCGTAAGAAGACCATACAGGGAAAGAACGTGCAATTTATTACATCGGCAGAACACTAACAAGTCATGAGCTCAACTACACTACCATCGAGAAGGCTTGTCTGGCAGTAGTCTTTGCTTCACAGAAATTTTGACATTACATGTTAACTCATACAATCAATCTTGTTTCAAATATTAATGATCCACTCTTGTATCTGTTAAGCAAAGTGTCATTGAAAAGAAGGTTAGAAAAATGGGTAATGATTCTGAGTGAGTCTAACATCCATTATGTTGATTGCAAGGCAATCAAAGGACAAGTTATTGCTGATCAACTAGCTGAAGCACCACTACAAGTAGACCACCCCCTACACATTGAATTTCTAGATGTTGATGTCTTTACTATAGAATCCAAACAACCATGGTCCCTATCTATCGATGGTTCTTTCACTTAACATGGATAAGGGGTAGGAATAGTTCTGGTCACCCCCCAAGGACACACCATTCCTCGATCATATAGGCTGATGTTTCCATGCACCAACAACATAGACGAATATGAAGCATTAATCATTGGAATTAAAATAGGACTAGAATGGAGGATTACAGAACTAAAAGTGTATGGCGACTCACATTTAGTCATTAATAAGATCAATGACAATTATCAGACCAAAGATGACAAACTGTCACCATATAAAAAGATGGTTAACAACTTGAATAAGTACTTTGTGGACATCAAATTCACACAAATTCCAAGGCTTGATAACAAAGTAGCTGATGCCATGGCTACAATCCTATCATTGTTACAACTCCCAGAAAATCAGGCTTGCTATGAATTTCTGGTGGAACAATCATTTACACCTGCTTATGACACCCCTGAAAGCTAAATCATTTGCCACTTGGTGGGATTTGATTCACCTTGGTATGGCAAGATTTATGCCTACCTAAAAGATGATATCTTACCACCTGATTTATCCCATAACCAAAAGCGAAATTTTATCCGCCAATCCTCTCACTACACTCTTATCGCCAACACCCTTTATCGCCATGGTCTTGATGGTACTCTACTTCGATGTCTTGAATGTGATGAATCTGACAAAGCTTTACAAGAAGTTCATGGTGGCATTTGTGGTACTCATTTGAGTGGATTGACCTTATCCAAGAAATTGATTAGAATGGGTTACTACTGGCCTACAATGGAGAGGGAATCATTCACTTTTGTGAAAACGTGCTCAAAATGCTAGATTCATGGGAATCTCATTCATGCTCTTGCACAAGAACTTCAACCATTTACGCCAACCTGGCCATTCTCCCAATGGGGGTTAGACCTAGTTGGTAAGATTCATCCTTCATCATCGAACGGTCATAAGTTCATCATCACAACCACAAAGTATTTTACCAAGTGGATTGAAGTAGTACCTCTTACTAAAGTTACCGACAAACAAATATCATCGTTCATACTCAACTATATTATTTGTCGGTATGGCATTCCCAACTCCATTATTACAGATAATGGACAACCTTTCAAGAATGAGGATGTTGATGAACTTTGTGAGAGATTTTATATTCAACATAGACATTCAACACCTTACTATCCACAAGGGAATGGCCAAGCAAAGGCCTCAAATAAGACTATACTAAATTTTTTAAAGAAGACTGTGAATTACTTAGGGAAAGATTGGCATGTTCAACTCAATCTCGCATTATGGGCCTACAGAATCAGTGTCCACACACCAACATGAGAAACACCGTATGCTCTTGTCTATGGAGCATAAGCCATATTACCTTTAGAAGTTGAAATACCCTCCCTCAGAGTATCACTGAAAGGTCTCACAATAGATGATGACTACAAAGTTTCCCGACTGCAAGAGCTAGAACTCCTAGATGAAAAGGGACAAAGAGTAGCTGACCATTTGAAAGCATACCAACAAATGATGTCTTACAACTATAATCACAAAGTAAAGCCACGTACCTTTCAGGTGGGTGATCTTGTTTTGAAATAAAATCCACAAAATTAGTAAGATAGAGAAAAGAAAGGAAAATTTGAACCAAATTGGCTAGGTCCTTATGTGGTTATCGCAGTCTACGGTTCAGGAGCCTACAAGCTATCGACGCTAGAAGGGGACCTGTTTGACGAACCCATCAACAACATACACCTAAAGAAATATTATGTTTAAGTCAACTATCATCATCCATAAATGTCCTGAAGAAATACAAAAAAAAATTAGAAAATGTCTTGAAGAAATACAAAAAAATCAGAAAATGTCCTGAAGAAATACAAAAAAATTAGAAAATGTCCTGAAGAAATACAAAAAAAATCAGAAAAGGTCCTTAAGAAATACAAAAAATCAGAAAATGTCTTGAAGAAATACAAAAAAATCAGAAAATGTCCTGAAAATAATAAAAAAAATAAAATAAAGAAAAATCAACAAAATCGTCATAGGGTGAAAACCTGGCAATAGGCAGTCTATTGACAAGAAAAATGTAATAAAAAAAAAAGTGAAAATCTGGAAAACAGATGCTATTTGTAGCTCCCCATCTATTAGTTCATGTTCTGCACTTGGCTTCTCATCCTTCATTTCATGCATTTTTCCATCATCTTAGGGCCATACCAACGTCATGCTACCATCATTTGCCTAGAACAATAACGTCTTACCATGGCTTGATTATTGTACATATTCATTTCAACAAGTTATGTTAATACTAAGAGAAAATGCTAACATACTGGGGGCAACCAACTTTCAAGTTTTACCGAAACATCTAGACAATGACATAAGATCCAATCATGCGAACAAACAATCAAATCACATGAACAACTATCCAATCATCGATCTGTATCACAACAGTTTTCAGAAGGTACCATATCATGACTCATATCTGGATGATCTATAATCTGAATAATGTTTGGAATAACAGTATTTCATTTTGAACAATGGTTGTTTGTTTTTCGATATCATCTCTTTGGAGCACACTCAATGGTGTACTAAATTAGAGTGACGAAGAAAGAGAATGATTTTTCTTTGTCTATTGTCTTGAGATTAGCTATCAATCTAGTGCAAATATGTTGCGAGACATGATTTCCAAAGCAATATGATTGATGACAGTTCCACATTTGCATTAGAAAGTGGTTAACCTTTGTCTGTTTATGCAAGAAATGCTCTGGTCATCTCAGTTCAATTATACCACGATGCTTGTGTTCACTTGCTATATCAAAAATCATGAAAGTTGTACTCAGGTCATCATTGGTGCTAATTTCCCCTCTGATGCTTGTACATACTTCCAACATTTTAAAATGCTCTATGATGATTCAAGAAAGATAACAAAAGGCTCAACAAATGGTTGGTTTCATTTGGTTGCATTTCATCTCGCTCATTGTACATATCTACATACGGGATTTGCATCAGAGTTTTGAAAGGCTAACAAAAACATCAACGGCTGCCATGTCTCTTTGGACTATTTGTGGAGGACATTCAGACATTTGTTTCATCATCACCTTTCATCTTCATTATCATTTCATTAATCACTATCATTTCATCTAGGTCCTATCATTTATCATTTATCATTCATTTGCATATCATTTAGATCCTCTATCATCTTCATATCATTAACATTTTATCATTTTCATTTTACACATTTGCATCCCATTTATCACTTTATTTCATTTCTCTTATCACTTATCATTTCATTATAATCTCATTTATCATTTCATTATCATTCATTTCATTTCATCACTTATCATTTCATTATCATCTCATTTATCATTTCATTATCGTTCATTTCATTTCATTCCATTTCACCTATCACTTATCATTTCATTATCATCTCATTTATCATTTCATTTCATCACTTATCATTTCATTATCATCTCATTTATCATTTCATTTCACTTATCACTTATCATTTCATTATAATCTCATTTATCATTTTATTATCGTTCATTTCATTTCATTTCATTTCACTTATCACGTATCATTTTTTTATCGTTCATTTCATTTCACCTATCACTTATCATTTCATTATCATCTCATTTATCATTTCATTATCATTCATTTCATTTTATCATTTCATTTCATCATCATTACAAATCATTACATTTCATCACATATCATTTATCATCTTATCATACATATCATTATTATTAATCATTTCACTTCATATCATTATTCATATCATTTATCATTTGTCACATTACATTTATATCACATCTTTAATCATCTATCATATCAATTCATATTACAAATTCATAATGCATATCATAAACACAACATTCATTTTCCATCATATTATCATTATTTACTTGCATTTGAAAATCCAAAAACAAACATTCCATACATACATTTTCATATCATTTGTCAAACAATTTTTTTCATAAAACATATCAAATATCCCATGACATATTCTCATATTCACATCATAGGTCATCCACCTGCATGACATCATTATTATGCATCATCAATTATTTTTCATCATCATCATAAACACATCATATCAAATCATCCTGCATATCATGTTAGTCATCAAATCATTCAAATGCATATCAAAATCCGTAACATATAGAAATAAATGCATACCACATCATCAAAATTCATTGCCACTGCATATCATCGCTCATCATAAATAATACAAATATCCAATGTCCAATCAAACTAAAAAGTCCAAAGAGAGATACATGGGATATGATCAAAATCAATATACATGCTCAAAAAATGATATACATGTGTGAAATACATCTACATCACAACGCCATAAACTAGTTGGTCGATGCCCCTGATGGAGCTAGTCTGGAAGAAGGTGGCTTGCCACTAGTACCTGTGTCTGGATCCCATCGAGGCCTAGTAACCCCCATACTCTGTGTGGCTATCTGCGACCTGCTCCTGGTCCTACTCTGAGACCGTGGGAATGGCTCCTTGCGCTCAGGAGGACACGACTCCTCATATCTGACACGGTAGTACTCTGCCTCCCTCGCCATCTCCATGCCCTCTGCAATAGCCTCTCGCAAGGATGAACTCTCTACCATGCCCATAAGCCTCTGAGCAACACCCTTAGACTCCATTTCCCTCCATATCAATGCATCCCTCTCTATAATCAATTTGACTATCTGTGGGTCTGGGGCAGGCTGAGATACCTGTGTTGGTGCTAGAACCTGAGCCTGTGCCTATGCAAGTTGTGCCTGTAACTCCGCTATCAAACTCTGCGCCTGACCTAGCTGACCCTGAATAGTCTACACCTAGGCCTACAACATGTCTATTTGTGCTTGTTTTGAAGAGGAGGAAACCCTGATAATGGTTCGTGGTCACCCACTAGATCTAGGCCGCCGTGCAATCTGAGCACTGCCTAGGCTGTCTAACCTCTTCCTTGCTACCCTCTCCTCCTCCCCTCCACCATCTCCCCCATCATCTGAGCTATCCTCATCTCTTCCTCCCTCCTCCTCATCTATGTCCCCCTCCTCCTCATCTCCACTCTCCTCCTCCTCCTCTCCTCCACCCACCGCCTGCTCTCCGCCAGCCACATCCTCCTATCTCTCCACCCTTGGCTACTGTACTACTGCAATGGGCATTGGCTCATCTAGGCATGTAAATCGTGGGAATCGATGTGTGTGGAAATACACTAAGTAATCATCTGACATACCTGCATCTATCACATCTGGCTTGTATGCCCATATCTCAGGCTGTAAGCTAGAATACTCTGTATATGCCACCTAGTATGTAATACATCATCCCCATCTAGGATCATCCTTGCCGCCCATAGTGAGCAACGCCCTATGGCATCCCCTACGTGTATCTGTACTGTCTCTGAACTCGCAAGGCCAAAAATCTCTCAATAATGTACGGGGTCCATCCTATCAGATACCGAGGCATACAAACAAATGGAATCTCCAAATGATCCGTGTCCCAGGGCTCGCAATCTGTATATGGCCTCCATATAACTGCATCCACATCATCTAACATGCACCACCATACTCCAACTTTCCCAGCTTGGGCTGGACAAGTGCACCTGAATACGCATATACATACGGCTTGCCTGGTGGCCTAGCCCTGGTACACTCTGGCCTTGTAATCACAATATGTTCCCATGCCTAGATCTGGAGCAAAGTCACACCACTGGCCAAACTAGTCAATCCTCGGTATACCACCTGATGTAGATCATGATACAAATGAGCCAAAATGTAGCTCCCCCAAGCATACCTCCGCAGATGAGTCACCATCCACTCTAGCATCCTACCCCAACCAACTGAAAATCCCTTCGATCGATGGTCCGGTCCAAGGAAGCCTCCAATGAATGCACCCAACACATCAACTAAGGAAAGATATCTACTGAAATCCACCCACGACACCCAATATCTTGCTATAGCCATATCACCGCATATCCTCCTCAGTGCCTCAGTCCCTCCTATCTCCTTGTGGTCATAAACCACAAGGGCACCTACCACAGGAATCCCTAGAATCCTGTACACATCCTCAGGTGTCATGGTCATCTCACCAGTCAGCAAATGAAAGGTGTTATGATCAGAGTGCCACCTCTTTGCCAATGCACTCAACAGTCCCATGTTGAATCGAATCCCTTGCGGGATAGTCAACAAAGATCCTAGCCCACAGTCACCTATCCACTATGTCTCTGCTGGAGTCAGCTCTCCTACCCGATCCCAACATATCAAGAAACACTCTCTAATCTGAAGGTTGTCGAAAACCTCCTATTTTTTTGGTCATCACAAGGAAAATTAATCAGACTCATATCATGTGATCTATCTATCAAGTGAACTATATCAGTGACCCATATCATGCAATCAATCATATCATGCAATCACGGCTACATCTATCTATCTAAATATCCAATCAATCTACTCTATCATCATTATACTATTTGTTTTTCTTTTACAGGAAAGAAAATTTATCAACAATCCAATCATTTTTTTCCATTTGTACTTCAGTTATGAATACAAATATGTTTGAATCCCATCATCTACTATTTGGTTTCTATCGTAGAAAGCAAATTTATCAGACATTTAATCTTTATTTTTTTCATTGGTGAGAAGCAAAGTTATCAGACAATCAGTCAATCAATCAATCAATCTACTCCTTATTTTTTGGAAACAAAGTTATCAGCTATCTACTCTTTGCTTTCTATTTGGGGAAGAAAAGTTATCATTTCTATCCATATCAGCATGATGGAAAAATAATTTATCTATCTATTGACCAAGGACGCAATGTATACACCATCATTTTTCATCATAATCGCATTCTGCCAAAATTTTCCTAGATGCGCTAATCTGCTCCTCCAATGTGCTGAAACTCGAAAGCGCTAAAACTCATTACACCCGCTTTTGCACCCTAAAAGCGCTAAATTTTGTCCTATAAGTGCTAAAACCCTATATGCGCTAAGATACCCTGCAGATGCGCTACTTCATACCTTAAATGCGCTACTACATCTCTGTTGTGGCCAATCCCTAAATGCGTGACTCTGTGCCCTAGATGCGCTAAAGTTTTCTAGCTGGACTTCACTCCTATAAGCGCTAATCTACACTTCGTATGCGCTAGAAAACCTAATTTTACCCTACACCTATATGCGCTAAAGAACATCCTAGATGTGCTATGGAAATTTTTGAATGCGCTAAAACAGATAGGCGGATGCGCTAAAACTTTATTTTTTTCCCTAAATCTGCACGGAAAAGCTTAAAAATTTGATCAAAATCAAAAAATCTTGAATCATAAAGGGTTCAATCGACTCACTGGTGGTCCATACGCGGCTGGTCTCTGGTATCGGCGGGCCCGCTCGAATCTATGCCAATGAAATGGAATCTGCATCTTGCCAAGTCACTGTCATAGCATAAAAATCACTATAGTAAAAGGGTGAAAATGACTTCCACTTTTACCCTTTTTACCTTATATGGGTCAATTAAGGTGGGTTTTTGGTGGCATTTTATTTTCTATCACTTTATTTTTTCACCAGGGGCATCTTTTACACCAATTATCGGGAACTAAATCACTGAATCACCAGCAGAATGCCATCATTCAATCAAGTTTTGTTTATCACATTTTCAAAATTCATATCATCATCCGTGATTTACCTCCCGAGGGGGCATCATCAGCATCAGCATCAAAAACATATCAGGGACAAAAATTTTATTTTCTTTCAAGCAATGCGTTTCACACATCACTTCAAAGAGGGGCAAAATGTATATGCATAAAATTGGTCACGTCTAAGTAATCCTGACATTTAATTAAATATTTATTATTTAATTAATTTCTCTAAAGTCTTCTACATGTAATTAAATTTAATTAATTTAATTATATTGTTCATTCATTTTATTCTCCCACCATAATTGAATAAATTTATTTTATTTAATTATTTCACATGTCTACTTGATTAATTAAATAAACACATTTTATTTATTTAAATTAATTATCATCTTTTGAATTTAATTAAATCTTTTTAATTAAATTTAAATATTTCTTTTCTTCTATTTAAAACTTTCTTCTAATTAATTAAATATTTTATTTAATTAATTTCATACACATGTCATTTCTTCAAATTTAATTAAATATTTTATTTAATTAAAGATCTTCTGCTTTCTTCAAATCATAATTAAATATTTCATTTAATTATGAAATCTTCTGATTTCCTCAAAATATTAATTAAATATTTATTTAATTAAGAAAAATCTACATGCACCCATAAATAAATAATTGAATTTGATAATTCATTATTTATCTTCTTAATATCTTTCCATTATCTTCTAAAAATGATGATTTTTTTTAATCATCTCATCTTATCTCTTTCATGAAAATGGAAAAATCTTGCTTTATTCGTTTTCTTCTATTTTTCTTTCTAGTCTCATCCATCTTCGACCGTTGAATTGTCAGGAATTATCACAGCCGTTGATCAACTTCAGCCAATCAAAATCCTCGAAAAATTCTATAAATACATGTGCGAATCCAAGCATTGGTGAGACACATACACACACACAATTACACTTACGCACTGGCATCTTTAAGCATTCTATCAATAATCATATCTTAGCAATAATCTGATCATAGCATAGCATAATCTTGCATCTTAGTATAGTATGCATTTTAGTTTAAATCTCATTCTCTAGTAGTCCATTTCGTTGAGCTTGGCATACTAAATCTGAGAGCAACTTGAACCAACGAAACACTGGAGATAGAGAGTAATAAATCGACTTTGAAGAAGCTGCACTGAAAGTTTTTTTATATTTTCTTTAAGCTTCTTTGATATAAGTTTTTATTGAATGTGTTTTGAATTCATTATGACAGGCATATTTTCATACACACAAATCCAACATAATTTTTTTTCTCAATTTCATGAAGAAATTCAGCACTAACAACACAATCACAATTTCTCTTTCCTTTTTCTTTTTCTTCCACTCTTAAATGACTACCATAGGCCCACATTCCATTAAAATGCATATCCCATAAATGCGGAGGCCGTGAAAGTTCACTTTCCTCTGTTGTTATATCTTGACCTTCTTCTTTTGCATCACTAATTGCATTAGCAATCCATTCTTCAAATTTTGGAAAATAATCACCTCTAATCAAATCATGACGTTTGTGCTTTTGAGGTTGATGTTGCATCCAAGTTTGATTCTCTTCTTCATATTTTCTACATAGAATAATGACTTACAAATAGTAAGATTAATAATATAAATGTGTAAATGCAATTGAGTAAATAAATTATTGTGTAATGTTTTTTACCTGTGCTCGCTTATCAAACGAAGATGTGTTTTGAAGAATAAAGGCATGTATTGCACTTCTTTCTTGATATGATAGCTTGAAGGACATCCATTTCCTTCTAATACTTCACCTGTAACTCTCTCATCTTCGTCAACATCCCATACACATCGATTGACATTTTTAAAATCCTTCATATATTTTGTGAAAATTCCCATGGCCTCTTGCATTGAATATCCCTCAGACATGATACCTTCTGGTTTTTCCCTAGTACGGATAATTTTTTTCAAAACATTCATATATCGTTCTATAGGATACATCCATCTCGTTCTTACTGGGCCACAATGCTCTAGTTCATATTCTAGATGTATCAAAAGATGCATAGAAATGTTAAATATTGTTGGTGGAAATTCTCGTTCCAATATACAAAGGAATTCAACAACCTCCTCCCTCAAACTATCAAAGTTCAAAGGATCTAATACATATAAACTCATTCTCTTTAATATTAGGCCTAACCTTATAATTTTCAATCTTGGCCCCTTTGCCAAACTTGATATATTTACCACAATAGGTAAAATATTCTCAATTGTGACATGATAGTCATGGGTCTTGAGGCCTCTTAAGCTATTAATGTCAGTTTGGATTTTGATGTTGCTACTTACATATCCAGTGGGAAAGCAAGTCTAAGACATGAATTGTAAGAATTGTGCATGTTGCTCCTTTGTCTAGACATAAGGAGCACTAGGTTTTCTATATTTTTCAACCCAAAGATTTTGATGAATCTTTATTTCTCAAAAGTCATCACGTGATGAAATAGTATCAAAAGCACCAAAAAGAGTTTCTATAATAGCATAAGCTATATTTTTCTCAGTATGCATAAAGTCAACAGTATGCCTAATGGCTATATCCTTAAATTATGAAAACTTATACAATATGCACAACCTTTTTACACCGCTTTCATTACATGGATCATATCTACTGCCAACAATCCCATAAATTTTCAATAAATTACATTATTTTTTGTCCATTCTCAACATTGTAATCACCTGTTATTAGCAATGGCACTTCATGATTCTCTTCTTGACCATTGAAATGTGTTTTTTGTCAACGATATGGATGATCCATTTTAAGGTAAGCACGATTTCCACAATAAATACACTTACACAAACTTCTTGAGTGCCTCACAAAATCCTTAAAGTTGCAAGTAGGACATCCATGGTATCCATGAACAGAGAGACCAGACAATGTGCCATATGTAGGGAGATCATGAATCGTAAACAATAAGGAAGCTCTTAAAGTGAATTTGATTGAATGACCATCCCTTAAGGATTGAATTGCTTCAATTCCTTTCCACAATTCCATTAGCTCATCATATAATGTCTCTAGATAAGCATCTATTGTATCTGAAGTCACACTTTTCTTTCCTGGTATAAACAATGATAACATTAAGAAAAATGGTTTAGTTTCTAACCATGGAGGCAAGTTATAATTTATTAGAAACAATGGCCAAGTTGACCATTTAGTACTTTGATCTGAGAATGGGTTCACCCCATCTAGAGCCAAACCCAACCTTATATTATGAGGATCTTGAGAAAAATCAGGCCATATGTTATCAAATTTCATCCACATCTTAGAATCAGGCACATGTCGTTGTTTTCCACCAGTGCTCTTATTTTGGGCATGCCACTGCATAAGTTCAACAATGTCTCTACACCTGTACATTTAGAGTAATTGTGGGATTATCAGAAAGTGGCGAAGAACCTTTCTAGGAACCACAACTGATTTCAACCCTTGTCTATACCTCGGTTCATGACATTTCAAACATTCACTCTCATTTTCAATATTTTTGCAAAATAATACACAACCATTCACACATGTGTGGATGTTTTCATACCCCACGCCGAGCTTACTGATTTTCTTCTTACATTGACTTCATTTTGTTGGCAATGTGGAGTCAGCTGGTAACAATGAACTTAATAATGCCAATAACTGATCTACACTCTCATTTGTCCAACCATGCACCACTTGCAAGTTAAGAATTTGAAGGATTGTTTTCAAATGAATTAACTTGCAATTAGCATACACAGGCTTTAAAGCATCATCCATTGACTTGGCCCAATCATCATTTAGACCCTCATTCAACATTTTATCAAATTCAAACCCTTCGTCAAACATTTATGCCTCTTCATCTATGTTTGGTGCCACTTCATCTACGTTTGTTGCCTCTTCATCTCTCACATTCTACCATTTTATCATATCTTCATAATAATTGTAAGCCCAAGGGCTTATATCACTATGCCCATATCTTATCATATGTTGATAAATCATATTTCTTTTTTTCACCTTTCCACCAAGACAATTTTTACATGGACATGGATATTTTTCAATTTCCCTCTCATCAACTACTCTCTCATCATATGCATGATATTGATCTGTAGTCAACCTTTCACGTTGATCCATCTATAATATTGTGCATTCCCGTATTAATTTAGTTTCTGATTTAAAGAAAAAAACATAAATCTGAAAATAGAGATGCCAAAACATTGTTGAAAGTAGTCACTTTTAGTACAGACCATAAAAGAAAAAAGAGGATATAATGAGTCATTATTTTGAGATCTATCTTACATTCATTTTAAGTTGACCTACTAAGAATGGAATATTCTTGTGTTTAATATCAGCTTACTTTCGGCAATGAGGGTTTCAAATTACCTCTAAATTCGCTGTAGAGGGCCTTGCAGACTTCAAATTCATTGCAACAAACTCTGAATTCCTTTCCCGCCTTTTTAAAAGTCTCCAGGTCCTATCCAAACAAGCTTTATCACCCATGCAAGTGCTTCAATACATGTCCATGAGAATAAAAAACATCAACAACAATCCAATTTCATTCCCATGCCAATAATTATACATTTTACAAGTTGTTTGACTTATAAATATAGACAAGTTATGTAAACCACTAGATAAATAACATTTAAAGGTTTGTCGTTTTTGACTTATAATCTATTTTTGAGTTCAGCTAATACAACTATTTTTTTTGGTTTTTTTCATGGTTGTTACTCATGTAACTTATGCTTTCATGTCCCTTTGAGTTTTTTTTCTATATTTCTTTCTTCTACATTGGCTGTGTTATGAAAGTAAAACTTGCAAGTGCCCCTACTGATAAGATTTGAGTCTTTAGTTGTTTACTTATTTTTGTGATATTTTAATTTTGAGTATTAAAATCAAAACAAACATGTATGAAGGTTGAGTTGCACCTGAGGATTAGGTGTTCTCATGTGAAAGGTTTGTTCTTTGAGTCTTTAGTTGTTTAAGTTATGTTTGAGTCTTAAAATCAAAATAAAAAATATGAAGGTTGAGATGTGTTTTAGTATAGTTATGGAAGAAGATTTAATTAATGTTTTGAGCCACTCTTTTAACACAACATCATGATGAGTGATGGATAAGGATTGCAAACATGATCTCTTTAAATTCATGTACATTAAGAGGCAGGGAAATCCAAACCAATTAAGATCAAGTCAGAAATACAAATTATGAATTGAATATTATATAATTTTTAAAATATTTTCTCACTGTGACTGGTTACATTTATAAAGTTCCTGTTAACAAAAAATTTTTATTGGATTATGAGTAAAAAAATATCCAAGTAAAATTTGAAGTTTATGGCATGTCTAGGATACAATCTTAGGTGATTTGTGAGTGGAATTTCAAGGCAGAAAACAAATTGTAAAAATATAAAAATCATAACTTTAAGTGTGAATTAAGTCAAAAGGTTATGGGTTTACCACAACAATAACATTGGGTACTTTTTTTCTATAAGATAATTGGAGTACCCAAATTTTTATAATTGTGCTTCTTACTTTCAACTTAGTTTTTTTTTTATTTTGTTCAAAACATCAAAGACTGAGATTAGGTTTTGAAGAAGTAAAACTAGATAAAAAATAAGGATGAAAGCTTGGGAAAAGACAAATGATTGAATGCTCTATAGATTGGTGCAAGCAAATGGGTTTTGTAGGGTAACCTTACCCAATTTGAACATTTATGAGACTTAGACATTGTAGATTTTGTCTCTTCTTATTGTGTTGATCCTTTATTAGTTTGTATGTGCTTTGAGTTCTCGATCATATCTGATGTTTTATTATTTAAGGGATTTACCCTTTTGATTGATTGATATGAGTTTGACATTTAATGCTACATTGGAAGTTCAATTATGTTGAATGAATTTGCAAGCCTATGTGGAGCTATTCAAGGTAATCCTTGGTGACCTTTGTTTATCATTTTACTGTCCAATCTAGTTGGATATTAGCCTTATTTGCTTACTTTTGTATTTGATGAGGGTTCATTGACATGGTCATCCATAAAACATATCTTAAATTAGTTGATTGGTTGAGTGGCTAAAACTCCACATTCAATAATTGATTAGACCTATCTTTGTTTCTTAAGGATTTGAGCTTGTTTTCATAATTCTGATATTGGAAAATGGCAAGAAAATGATAGGTGCATTTGAATTCCTACTCATAACTTTGTATTAGATGGTTGGGAGGTTTTAATAAGCTACTACAGTGGAATATTTCTATAACAACAGAAGGAGTAGAAACAAAGAATTGATTTCAGATGCTTGATATTGTCTTTGTGAATTGCAGCAATGTGAGGAAAGTCAGGTGATAATATATAAGTCTAGATGTTTATCTAAATTGATGTGGATCTTGCAAATTCCAGATACTTAAATCCAAAACATGATTGAGCCTTGAAAGTGGATTGATCCACAAATAAAATTATGGCGAGTGCTAGAATGTAATGCTCATTGTGGGCCATGAATGAGTGGAGGTGATACAAAATATTTAAATATACCAGTAACAATCATATGGTGTTAACTAGTTAATGTAAATGTGACTTAAGGATTTATTATAAATAAGTGAGTTGAAGGCCCAGAGTCATTTGTACTTTATTTAGAGAATCGAAAGGATTATCAAATTTGAAAAGTCATGTCATCATGTCAATTATCCTTCATGGGTTTATTGAAGATTCTTTCATTTATCTCAAGCACTCTTGTTTTAAAAACTTTATCATTTATGGTTGATTTTTGTTTGATTGTATTTAGTATAAATTATTTTTTCTGATTGTCAAAGAGGACAAACTTAACATAGCCATACACTCATAATTGATTTTGGATCACAAATTTTTGTGTTCAAAATCATCTCTTAGAAGTACATGATATATATCTTCTAGAAGTATTTCAGCATGTTGCAAGTATTTCTTGACAAGCTTATCTCTAGGTTCACCTAACTTAGAATTACATGTCAGATGCTACTATGTTTTTTACTTGGTGAGTTAGTTGTGTTCCTTTTTGTTCATAAGGAACATCTTTGTAATTAATGTGGGTTTGTCTCTTTTGATGTGCATCCATTTCAAGCCCACAGTCAAATGGATTCCAGAGAGGTTGTGTTTGGTGGAGGCTCATCAGGTAATATTTTGGAGTAATTCTTTAATTGGAAAATATATCCTTATTTTTTATAATTTTATTCTATTTGGTAGAGTGGCTCTAGGGATAAGGATTTAAATGTTTACACAAATCTACAGAGAATTCATGCTTTCTCTATAAGAGTGTCCAAAATTTACTTCCAAATTACCATGAGAAATCCCTTAAAAACTGTGGTTATAGGTGGGTGTGGGAGGTGTGCTCAATGAATGCGATGTATATGCTGTCTAGAAAACAACTGAGTTGGTTCCTGTAGAAGTACTTTGGACAATTCAACTGACTAGATATGTATGCATTAGCAGTTTCAAGTGTAGCAAAGCCTATTCAATCATGGGAAATGTTAGGAGATTTATTTGTCTCTCTAACAAAGAGTTTTTTCAACCATTGCAAATTTGCAACTAGCTTGAAATGATATCTTCATTATTGAAGAACTAGCATTCATCTTGTCATAATTCTTTGGCAGAACTATAGTAACATGGGGATATTGTAAATAATATTATAAATTAAAGGATTAACATTGATCTGGTCAAGTTAGGTAATGAACACCATATATATGTGGTATTTGTCTTCTTGGAGACAACAAGCTTTATTCAATTATCCATTACTGATTCTTATTCTCTTTTATTTTTTTATATGATCTATGCATGTTATTTTTCATTGTGCTAGTTGTTATAATTGAAAATTTTCACATTTTTCACTAGCCTCCACCCATAAATCCTCCACATTCCACATAAATTCATCATATTTTAATTTTATGATCAACAAAAATTGTTGAAATTTGTGTGACAAGATCCATTTTGTAGCCCACATTTCCAAATTGTCACACCCATAAATAAGTTTGAGACTCCATAATTTTTCCTTGTTCCTAAGTAAAAATTAGCAATATTGTCCTAACAATGCATCATCGATGGAACCCCCATCATAGCCTCACCAATGGCCCGATGAAAACAGTTCATAACCTAGTATCAATGTAACAACACCCTGTCGGGCTAAATCCTAAGGCATTCCCTTTGATAGACTGATAGAGTCAACAAAAGTAAGCACATCATTGTAACACATGAACATCAATGGAATGAATGTATAGATTCCCTCGATGGCTTGATATGATCACAAATTATCAAGAATTATTATATATCGGGGGAATTAATTTGTATCAGGGTAATATATTTTGGCATCCCGCGATAGACCGAAGGGAAGTTGTTCATCAGTGAAGAGAGTGGCTATTGGTGGAATAAGGATTGCAGTCTCACCGATACAACGATGATGATTGATTGCTAACTGATGTGAAATATCAAGGTATCATCAAGATATTTAAAAATAAATGCTTCCCTCTGATGAAAATATTGAAATAGGTGGTGTATTTATGAGCCAGAGTTGAAGTGAATTATATCACAAGTTGATCGCATAATTGTTGCATAGTCTGGAAGATTTCACTGAGGACAAAAGTAGAAAGGAAAAGATTGGAGTTCTCACATAGCATAAACCAATGGAGGTGAGACCCAAGTAAGTACACCAATCCTGGCTGAGAAGTTGTAGTTTTCAAAAGATTAAGAATTCAAACAATGGAGGAAAATGTAGAAAAACCAAAAGCTAAGAAACAAAAAACTGAGAAGAGACCCTTGAATCAAGACCTGATAGATCAATTCCCGGGTCGGGGCCAAGACCTAGGAGGAGTCTCAAATGAATCCTTCAATGGATAGATTACTAGATAAACATAAAGGCTTGGGGGATATTTGGACACCACGATGCGGGTATGAGCTTTTCATGTATCATTACAGGAAATAATTTAGGTTTCATCCAGTTTGCAACCCATGGAGGTTGAACCTGGGAAGACTCGTGGTGCCCAATGTGTTCAAATGTAGAATTAATTAAAGCTCTGGCTAGTAGATATGACCCGAAGAGGAGAACTATCCAAACACATAATGGGGCTGACATGCTTTTTATTTCTGAGGATTTAATTTCTAATGTGTTTCAGTTGGAGTTTCCTATGAACTTTCCATTCATGATTAGAGATCTCTTGACAGAGTATCACCATATGGATACCAACTACAAATGATGGAAACTACCCTTGAATAGGCCTAAGAATGAAGGAGGACAACTCAGGAGTTTTTTGAGTAATGAAAACCTTCCTTTTCATGAGGACTTGTTTGAAGAATATTTCAGATACACTTATTATTCAAATGGTCAGGTCTTGGGGGTAGAGGTCCCACCCCTCATGTCTGTTGCCCCAATGGTCTTAGTTGTAGAAATACAAAGAAATGATGTCAAGTCATTCAATTATGCTAGATACTTGGCCAATGCCCTAAACCAAGAGCTTGAAAAGATTAAAAACAATAATGAATATATTCATTTCAAACATTATTCTTTGTTCATGCATTTGCTCATGCATGAGGGACATGTTAGAAGGGTCTAGAATAAAGAATTAAGAATAAAAGATATAGATGAAAATGGGAACCTCAAACCTATACAGATGTGGACTTCACTATGAGATAGTCGATTTGGTAGATCTCATTATCTTTATTTTGAGGAGTTTTTTGTGAAACAATTAATGAAGTTGTTGGGATATCCGCATGATTATAAATTATCCTCAGAATCACAAAATTTTCTAAGAACAAAGGAAAATGACCCAAGGAATAAGGTGAATCATAACTGGGGAGACTGGTATGCTTTTCCTGACTTAACAGTGATTAGGGTTTATAGGTTTGAAGGAACTCCACACTTGTTGCCACAAGTAGTTCTTGATAGAATTGCCTACTTAGAAATTGTGAGGCAATTTGCAAAATCCGATGCCAAAAACCTCAAAGGACACAACAAACAATCGATCATGCCTAGTACCTTATGTTTTAGAGACTTTACATTGGTTGTAAATGAAGGATATGAGGAAATTGATGCTAAATTAGCATAGTATAACCTCCCTCTAGGTAACAAAAGGGGAAATTTTGATGCAGAAGGCTTTATTTACAAAGCAAGGTTATCACAAGGGTTATCAAGATATGAGCATGTATTCTCAGATGAAGATGTAATTAGAAACCATGATGAAGCCTCTACCATTAAACGAATGACTGCATATAATAGGGTTATGCTTGTAGAGGAATGGAAAAGAAAAAATTTCCCATCTTATTCGAAGAATTTGGTGAAATATAGGATCCTATAGCAGGGATTGAGCAACTCATTGCTCATATGGATGAAGTGGGAAAGAATGTGCCTTCATTTTTCTTTGATGTCCCTCATGCAACCTATTTAGAAGTGCAGGTTGAAGATATATAGCCCTTACATTATATCCCTTCACAACCAACACCTGATGTGAGTTTTTCTATAGATACTGATATGAGTGAAGAGGAGAGTGATGAGGAAAGTGATGAGGAAGAGAAAGTACAACAAATAAATGCTCCTATAATTGCACAGTATGAGCCTCCTCAGGAACACAATGTTGTAATATTTGAAGCATTAGATGAATTATCAGATGATGTTAGGGTAAAGGCTAGACAAGAGTTCATTTCTAATGGAGATTTTAAGTCTCTTGAGTTTAAATCATTTGTTTATGAATATAAAGGCAAGAAAATGAGACAAAAGATGCAGGATGTCACTCTTGAATGAGAAGTTGTTTTTTTGGAAGAATTGAAAAAAGAAATAGATAAAGAGATGGAGTCCATCCCTCCTGAGAGAGGGAGAGAGTTACTCCAAGAACCTAGAGTATTACTTTTGCCTGGATGGGATATAAGCTCTGTAATTGTGTTTGATAGTTTCAGAAAGAGAGGAGATAAAACAATGAATTTAATAGAGGAAGCAAGTGACAAGATGTATTTAGGATTTGGATACAATCTAGATGAGGCCACCTTGCTTATTTGGTCACTATACCCCCATGACAAAAGACTAGTTGCGATTGATAATCCAAACCAAATTTTTGGACATCTCTTGGTTCAAAGAGTAGGGGATACCAACCCCATGGAGACAACAAAGCTAAATGTCAATGTGGCAAAGTTCACCAAGGAAAAAATTGATAAGTTGGTTAAAGAAAATGATAAGTTGAAGAAGGAATTAGCACATCAAAGAGAAAGATCATCTTCCTCTTCCACACCAGAATTGTATTCCCCATGGCTTGAGAAAGATAAGAGAGTAATTTATGCAATGGCTGATACAACTTATTGGAAGAATTGCCACCTGAAATCTTAGGAAAAATGTAAAAAATTGGAGACGGAAGTCAAAACCATCAAGTATAATACTGCATTAGAAATGATCAAGGAAAGATTCAATAAGATGATGAAATGTTCAGATGAATATTGGAGAAAATTTAAATAGGTATACTCAATAATAGAGGAGAACGAACGATTACAAGGGAGAATAATTGAAAACAGAGAAGAGCTTCAAGACAAACAAATCCTAAAAGGACAGATAATGCAGACACATAAAAAATTGGTACAAACACACAATGGATATCATAATAGGCTCATGGAGGATCTTGACTACTTCAATTCAACTCTAACACTCTATGATGATATGGGAAATCCTCAAGAATATGATGATTGGAAGGAAGAGTTTAATGCACTTCTGACTGTTGCATTACAAGAGATCAATGACAAGGATATGATTTTACAAAATACTCACAAGCAAATCGAGAAGATGATGTATAGGGAGTATGATATGAGAGATGTGATCTCCAATGAAGATACTTGTGTTGAACAAGAATACATCCATCACATCTTTGCATTCAATTTTTTCCTCAACCAAACTATGGATACACCAGACACAATAGGGCAACCATCAGGATGAAAGGAGTTAGCTGACAACATGAGCACCATATCATGGAGTAGAAGCTTTGAACAGATCTTAGGTGGTCACAGGATTCTTCTTGGAGATTAATGGATCGGTGCATTTAGTTGTTGTAATATTTCATTTTATTAATTATGTTTAGTTATCAAACAACATGACTTTTTGTAACGGGTTTGTAGCTTGATGCCTCTCACATATATAAGAGAGACCAAGACCTGAATAGATCATTATCACATCATTTCCATTTTAGGGTAGGCATTAGTAAGAAGATATATTGCACCATTTCACCCATCCATATCATATCAAAAACTACTGTTATAATGCATATTATTCAATGATAAATATAATGGAGAAGGTTATTCATAATTGTTGATTTGCTTTCAAGTGTTCAATTGTTGTGTGGATTTATATGCTTATATGCTATTTGGTTGTCTCTGAAGTGGTTTTTTATGTTATTCAAATTGAGTGTGTGGAAATACATTTAATTTTTCAATACACATTTGTTGTAGTTGTGTGACATTGTTGACTAGTTTTGGTGTGCAAAAGAATTAAAATTACTTTTAAGAAATCAAATTTGATAGGTTCTTGTTTGGATTAAAGTCCTTTTGAATAGATTGTCTTAATTGGTTTCCTTTCACATTTGAATTAAATCCTTTCACAACCTCACAATAGCATAATGGGATATCACTAGGATTACTAAGAAGAGTCCAAATAACTGGCATACTTGCACGTTTGCATAAGGTACAAACATTCAAAGTGCCCAACTATTCGAGCTAAGTTGAAGAGTGAATCTACTTATCTTACAGAACCCTATCTCCAAAATCATCATTCATTCCTCCAATCTATCCACCCAATAGAAGTAGGCATTGGCCATAATTAGATATTACATACAAAATACAACTCACAAAATTGAATTCTCAATTACTCTCACTAGTATTTAGCATTAAAACTCTGCATCTGCTTCATCTCACGTGCCATAGTAAGTAGATTGCTCAATCTAGGAACCATATCTATTTGCAAATCTTCCTTATTGTTCAGGTATACCTACCTAGGTCTAGAAAATCTTGAAGAGTAGAAGGTAATAAGTCCTGCTTACCTTGTTTGTGGGCCAAAGGTGTATTAAGGGATTGGCACCCCCTTATGGTTTAAAACCTGTACTTTTGAGACCTAACACTAGTGATGATGGCCTGGGATCATTTTTTCAACAAAATATATGCACGAATTCCATGGTTTAACTACATCTCACTATCCTTTCCATGATGAGAAGGTAGAGGTAGATTTCAACAAGAGCCTCCATTGTTTAAATTGTCATCAAATAATACCTTCAGCCTCAACTTATGTCATTACATATAATGACATTTACCCAATTGTTTTTATTGTTTAATCACACAATAAGGGGCCTTTAGAGCCCAACGGTACCTTCCGAATCTACATATACCTTCGGTGTTAATGAAAATCATAGGCAAAAGTGAAAGTGTTAGGAAGGTAGGTCTTTCATCTAGATTTTTTTCATTGTTGAAATACGTCTACCTTAATTGATGAAAATCTGTTCATGAGATTTATGCATGATCACTATTGCTATCTATGCTCTACTAGTTTGATATTCCCATGATTTGTTGCCTACAGTACTTGACTAATGACTCTCTGTGAATAACCTAAGTATAGTGCTTTGATTGCTTTCAAACATAAAGTGGGTGGTAAGTGTTGCTTTATGTGATAACCATACATGACTTAGTTAAGAAATGGAAATCTTACTTATAAGATTTTCTCAATGAATTGGGACCCTGTATGAAAATACATGATGTCTATCTTTTCGTTTTTCCCTTTTCAGGTGCACTCTTGAAAGCTCCTAAGTGGTTGAAGAGACCAGTTGGTGTCAGTTTTGAATTTGGATGAAAGCTTTCTTCATTTCATCTCGATATAGTGTCACAGAGTGTTGTTGTCTCTTATGAGGTAGAGTATAATTTATTCTTTGGTACATGTCATTAAGATGATATATAGTCTTATTTTTCTGCTATTTTCATAGGTATATATACACAATCTCGTTACCGAGGACAGTCTAGTGCTTTGTTCAACAAAGTTTGAAGTTGCAATAGCAGATGGTGAGAAATCATCATTGTGAGATTTGTGTGATAAGAAGTCTCAGGATTCTTAGTTAGTTATTTGCGGATACTTTTTGAATGGGATGAATAACAATTTACATTCATTTGTATTGTTTCACTTGCAAATTTTTGGTTTCTACATTGATTTAGTTTGGAAGAAGAGAGGGAGACATAGAATTTCCTAAGATTCATGTTTGAAGATGAAGGAAATGCTAGGAAAAAGCTACTTGAGAACCTTGTATTTCAAGTGCAGTCAACAGAGAATCAAGACTTACAAGAAGCTCAATCTACCAAAATTGATGATATTAGCAGTGAAATAATCAACAATGTTACTCTTGATGATAAAACACAATTAGATCCATCGGTTTGAGGTGGACGAGATGTTACATCCCCTAATGAATTGGGATCTTGTATGCAAATACATGATGTATATCTTTTCATTTTTCCCTTTTCGGGTGCACTCTTGAAAGCTCCTAAGTGGTTGAAGAGACCTGCTGGTGTCAGTTTTGGATTTGGAGGAAAGCTTGCTACATTTTAGCTTGGTACATTGTCATAGAGTGTTGTTGGCTCTTTTGAGGTAGAGTACAATTTATTCTTTGGTACATGTCATTAAGATAATATATTGGCTTATTTTTCTACTATTTTCATAGGTACATATACACAATCTCGTTATCGAGGACAATCTAGTACTTCATTCAATAGAGTTTGAAGCTGAAATAACAGATGGTGAAAAAAAATCATTGCGAGATTTGTGCAATAAGAAGTCTCAGGATTCTCGGTTAGTTATTTGTGGATACTTTTTTAATGGGATTAATAACAATTTACATTCATTTGTATTGTTTCACTTGCAATTTTTTGGTTTCTGCATTGATTTAGTTTGGAAGAAGAGAGGGAGACATGGAATTTCCCAAGAGTCATGTTTGAAGATGAAGGAAATGTTAGGACAAAGCTACTTGAGCACCTTGGATTTCAAGTGCAGTCAACAAAGAATCAAGACTTATAGGAAGCTCAATCTGCCAACATTAATGATATTAGCAGTGAAATAATCAACAATGTCACTCTTGATGATACAACACAATTAGATCCATCAGTTTAGTCAAAAGGTGGACACGATGTTACATCCCCCAGAGACAATGGCAAGGATTTTTTTGATAATTTGCATAGTCTGAAAGAATATTCCTCACTTCCTCTCACTAAATTTTTTTTTGTTGTTGGGAAGGATACCCTAGGAAATGGAGAAGAGGTGCAACATGAAGCTACTAAAGATTCTACTGAATACTCAGAATGCGATGAAGCCATTCAAAGTTATTTAGTTGTTGGTGATTATAAGGGAGAATTCATGCAATGCCTATCAACAAACAAGATGGTAGATGCACTTCTCATTGCTCATGTTGGGGGGAGTTCTTTACGGGAGAAAACTCGTGATGAATATTTAAGAAAAAAGAAATTTTCCTATCTTAATGTTATACTTCTATACTAATTACATGGAATTTGCAACCTCTTAAAGTCTTTTAATGTTTTATGTTTTACCCTCCTTCTTGTATTCAACTATCTAGATTTTAGAAGGCTATCTGGCTTTGTTTATCTAAAATATATTTCTTTCTGTGGAATATTTTCTGACTTAACACTATTAGTGCAGGTGGTTTCTGCTATGGTCAATAATGATTTTATTGACCTTGTGAATAGTAGGCCTTTGAAATCTTGGAAATAAACTCTTTCTTTACTTTGTACAATAAGTGTTTTTCCCACAAAAATTAGTTAAACAAAAAACTATGTAAATTGGATAATGCAATTTTGATTTGGAGCAAATTGTACTTGACAATAAGTTTTTTTCTAACTCATTTCTAATTTCTATGAGTTGTAGTTTTAAGTTTTTGATATAATGAGAAAGCATACAAATTTATGCATTGCATCATATAGTTATGCACAATATTTTCAAACATTTATCATAGTTGTATCATAGATACAAGACTTGGACATAAAACAGTCTTGGCAAGCTGATTTTTGACTTAAGATTTGGAGGACTCGACACAGACTTGGTAGGCTGACTTTTTGACTTGGACGTTGAAGGTAGGTTTTCAAATCAAATAAACCCTACCCCATAGAGTGATGTGTGTTTTCCATTATATTTTCATTGAATGCTCTTGGAAAAGAAATAAAATTATCTATGATGGTTTTTTGTTCACTGTTCCCAATTGATTCTAAGTTTTATTTAAGAGGCTTGGGGTTGTAAGATCAAAGGGGTCTCTTGTAGTCAATAGAGAAAGAAATTCAGTCCTTGAAGAGATTGTAACAAATATGTGATAATCACAAAGCACAAGGTTCAAAGAAATAAGATCATAACATAAAAACAAAAGAGAAAAATATGAACTTTTATCAAAACAATGATTTTAAGGATTGACTATGAAGAACAATCATCATAAGACAACAGTGAATACAAACAATGATAGTGCCAATGATTTATCAATATAGTGAATAAAGATTTCCAATTTTCAATGCATGATAACAATAGTCCAAGGCATGCAAGGGATAGGAATGAAAGACAATATATAGATGGAAAATAGTTGCAAATGATCACTGTTATATCAAAGCATATGAGTGTCAAAGGATCATAGAAAAATGAAGGAGATAATAGTGGTTGTTATGAATGCCATGTGACTCGATATCATGCACAAAGAAGATGTAAAAGGCCATGGAATAGAGTGAAAAGGGGTCAAATTCAATGAGATTCATTCAATGTCAAAGAGCATTATCATTATATCAGTGAAAGCACAAGATTGTAACAACAATGAAGCAATGGAAAGCAAGAACAGTATATGCAACATCGTGATCACTATCATAAAGGATGGAGATCAACATGAGGTTTCAGGATTCAAGATTTCCACTTACCTTTAGATTGTAACCTTGTTTAATGTCCTGCCCTTTCTTGAATGATACTGGTGTTGCAACTCATAAAACGCTGCGCAACAGTCTTCGGCATTAAAAAAATGGAAACCACCACTCTTTTCATTGAATGGTTGTTTCCTTCGTCATACTTGCAATGTAATCTTAAACCAAATCTTTTGCTTGATATATTTTGTTATGGAAAAACTTAAAACACGTGCAAGATCTGAAATACCAAATTGTTGATTAAACTTCGAAACTTCCCTCCAAGGTGCAATCACAATGTTTTATGCCAAAAATCAACTACTTAAGATCCCTCCAAATGCATGCACGACCCAATCGACCAAGGCACCAAAAATACCTTTTTATTAATTTATTTTTCTCTACCAAAAATACCTATTACTAAAATGCACCAAAAAAACTATTGTGTGGAAGGCATGCGAAAATTAATCTTCATTTTTAGGGGAAAAAATTCATCAATCTACATTGTCATTTTAATACAGGTTGTGAAAATTAAGATAAGCATGATGTGATCCTAAAATTACTAGAGTTCAAATTTGTATAAAAAATAACATCTATAAAAATGATCAACACACAATTGATTTCATAGATTATAAAATAATTCTATTTTTAAAAAATAATTAACAAAATAAAGCCTGAAAGGGAAAATTTTTGCATACCAAAAGTGATCAATGTTATTTCTATTTTGCATTATTAATATGGTCGAGTATATCAGCAAGTGAAGATAGAAGTGAATCAATCTTCATTTTCATTGCAATTGGATTGTTTAAATCATATTTTAATAGTGAAATTGACCACAATTGCTCTTTGATACATTTGACATGCTAACACAATAGGAAAATTAAATTGGCTTCAAATCATAGTTAAAAACATTAACGATTCATTAACATAATGAGTAATAAAAGTTAAAGAATGTAAATGATTATAATTTTTTTTATAAAATATGTGAAGGCCTTAAGACTGAACCGAGAGGCAATACCTTCCACACAATAGGTATTTTTGGTGCACCAAGCGACCTAGGTGGCCAAATGGCCCACTTAGGTAGGGGTCCCATGAGGGGGGCTTAAGCTCTATGGATTATGATCAAATTCGAAAGAAAAAATAATATAGGAGTAATAGTCATTTATTTAGTCATTAATTTAGCCATAGATTTAGTCATTTTTTATTTTTCTGATATTAGTCATTTATTTAGATATTTTTATTTTTCTGATATTAGTCATTTAGTTGTGATTTTACCCGATGACCAAATTAGTCACTTATAAATGACTAAATTATTCATTTATTTACCATATTCTACTAGTGTTAGTCACATGACTAAAGTTTTTAGTCACGTAGTCATTTATTTTCCAAATTCTACTAGTGAGAGTAGCAAAAAAAATACATCACAAACACAATTAGACACATGCACTAAAGATGGTACCAAACCTAGTGTAAAACTGTCAGGGGTGACAATCTATGACACAAGATTTAGCTCTCACTTTAGTGAGGGTATGAAATTGTATTCATACTCACACTAAAGTATGGAGAAGATAGATATATTTATCAAAATGCTAAAGAGGTAGGATGACTCCAATCTAGGAGATGTGATATTCTTGAGATATAATATCCTATCAATCCACAATGTCAAGATAAAAATGTCACACATAAATATATCACACATAAGATGAGGAAAAATTCAAACATATATGACGTATACACTGAGAAAACAATAAAGTGCACATAAAGAATACACAAAGCATACATGAATCATACCTAGAGAACACACAAAGTATACATAAAAGCATAAAAAATATATAAATCTTTAATAAAGAGAAAAAATAATACAACAATAATGTTGGTACATAAGTCTCAAGCAAAAAATTTGAGTCAACAAGGTAAGGAGACCTTAGTATGAAAGGTTGTCTTAATGTACCAAGCATCATCACTCAAATGCAACAAACACATAGAGGAATTCGAAAGATAAAAGAATCATGTAGTGAGTTGATTGATTGCTTCAAAGGAATAATACATACAAATAGATGGGGAGAAATCAATACAAACGAAGTAGGTCACATGACTCTAGAACTAGCTTGCTTTCTCACAAGGGGTCATGCACATTACAAAGCCCTCATGGATCATAGGCTGGAAAGTTTTGTTATGCTAGGTGACCATGGATGAAGAAGGGTACATGAATTGGGTACTAGCTTGCTCTATCACTAAGGGTCATACACATAACAAAGCCCCCATGGATCACATGCTAGTAAGTTGTGTTATGCTAAGTGACCATGAATGTGACAAATTAGACTCTATAAAGGACATAGGATAGAAAGTTGTGTTATGCTAGGTTATCATATATTTTTAACACCTTAGGAAGCATATAAATGAACAATGTCACATGGGATGAATAAAAAATCATCTCTCAGGGAGCGTACAAAATGAACAACATTACAAGGTACAAATTGATAATCAAACATCAAAGAGCACACAAATGAATAATGTATCAGGGGATGAACTAATAGTCATGCCTTAGGGAGAGCACAAATGAACATCTCAGTGGATGAATTAATAATAATACCTCAAGGAGCACACAAATGAAAAATTTCTTAGGGGATGAATTAATAATCACACCTCAGGGAGTGTATAAATAAACAACATCAAAAGTGACTTTTTTATAACCATGCCTCTTGGAGTGTAATAAAAAACACTACCATAAATGGAGCACATCAATAAGCCACAACTCAAGAAGCATGAATGGATAAGGATGCATGTGTGGATGCACAAATGGATAGGTGATATTCCCTCCTTAAAATAATAGAATATTTACCATGTTGATATTTCAAGGAAAATAAGGGGTGAAGGAGAAAGAAAGGAGATCCTCAAGAAGTATTGCACTTCCAAAACTAGTTATCCTCGCCCTCCAGTATATAGGTGAGGACAACCATGCTAGAGACCATTGTGTCTTTCATAAAAAAGTATGGTTGTATCACCATGAATTGAAATGAGCAAACACATGGAGCTACAAATGCCACATAGTGAGGAGTAAAACATAGAAGAAATTTTATCATTTAGAAGGAATGGGATAAGGGAAGGGCTAATGTCATGAGATGAGCCGATAGGTACATAAAAAAATGGAAGAGTGATAGCACTTGAGTCAAGAAGTCATTGTATTCTATTGTCCAAGGCATGATATTCACTATTGGAATAACAAAGCACTTGATGATATGCACAAGAAGGATTTTTTTTAGTGTGTTTGTGAAATTTCTTACGTGGCAAATGAGGAAGAGTAATCAAGTGATATTTGAGAAGCCTCAATAAAATATGCTCTTTCTTAGATAGAGGATGAGGAGCAGGAAGTGATCCTTTCTCTTGTGAAGAAAGGTTTGAATACTTACAATAAGAAGATATAGGTACATCAAAAAATAGAGGAGTGAGTGTAGAAAAAATAGAAGGCAGGTAACCTAAATCCACTTTAGAAAAGTGCAATGTAGGTTTCATAGGAACTTTAACTCATTGTTAAATAATTTCCATTGTATCCAAGTTTAGTAATAATTTTGAAACTAAGCACATAATGTGTCTCCAAATCAAACAGATTAGGAGGGGCCACATTTATAATCTTGTCTAAATGAGAAGTATAATCACATTTTGAAGAAGCCATAAAATTGACATGAGAATAAGAATCAATTATTTTGTAAGAATTCATATCTTTAGTGAGTGATGATATGCTAGGACGGGGAGGGTCAATATTATATTCAACTAGCCCATGAGGGGGAAAAGATAAAGATCCCCATCATCATCAAAATATGTGTTAGAAGAAGAAGAAAAATTATTGTGGAATGATGGTGTTATAGGTTTTATAGGTTCTTTATTAGAATCTTAAGTATAGTTTGTCTTGATCAAGTTTTGATTAAAATCTATCCTTGGGGGATTTTATGTGAATTTGGACTCTTCATCTATGCATACCATCTTACCAAGAGGAAGAAAAATTGAATAAAGAGTGGGTAAAGTGATGTTAAGAAAAGTATTATTGTATCCTCTTGTACTAGAATATCCTCCTAAGTAGGACATATCTTGGGAGAGGGACAAGTTTTAGCTTCATCATCACTTGAAGAAGAGCTACCAAAGGTTAAAAAAGAAACATTTATCAATGATGTAAGAAAATAAGAGAATATTTTTTTAGAAGGTGATGGCAAGATGGATATGTTGATGTAATTTTAGAAGAATAGAAGGTGTTTTAGGTTTTATGTTTTGGAAATAAAAGAAGAGAACAAGACTTACAATGCTTTACTAAAATACAATGCATGTAATAGTAAATAATATATTCAAATAATATAATACTTTAATCAAGTAAATTAGATCTGATAATATATGTGATTAAAATAAAAAAGATCTGTAAATGTAAGCTAAGTTAGGTTCACAAAATTGTAATATGGTGAAAGGATACATATCCTAAATGACTTAAACTAGATTAATTCTCTTTCACCATAAATATTAGCGAGCCAAAATTAACCAAGAGTTACTATTTGGTTGTTGTCCTCAAAGGAGATCTAAAGAGGTTGGTTAGGGTTTTGGTCTCTTTTTTGTGCCTATGTGTTGTCACTGATATGATGAATTGTATTGAACTAGGTGAATTAGGATCAAATGGACGGTGTAACAAAATCTAGAAATTATAGAAAAAATTGATAGAAAGAGAAAGTGGATCTCGAGAGGAGATATAGAGACGAACCTAACATTGAGATTTGGAGTAGAACTGTTAGGACAAGGGTGTCGGGTATCCTAGTTCAGAAGTGTTGAAATCTAGGGTTTTAAGGCCTACATAGTTGTACCATTGTTTGAAGGTATTTAACAATAGAAATTAGGATTTGAATTCCAACAAAGCTTGGGTAATCCATGTGCCCTACTTTATTGATGATAAATCTTTGAAAAATCTATTAGGGTTTAGGAGCATTGTGATGTTAAATCCACTTTAATCAATAGAAAACCTATAAAATTGCAAAATATATCAAGGGAGAAAGGTTGATGGTACATTCCCACCTCCAAAAAGGTTATATGATGAAATATGATAAAGAGTGCATGCTCTTGGGGACCAAAGGAAAGATAAATGACAAATGATAATGAAAGCATAAAAGGGATGTCTTACCACTCAAATGTGAAGCTCTTGTTGAACTATTTTTGTACCAATATCATACAAGGAGGATGAAGGAGTATCCTTAAGATCTTTCAAGTGTTAGTGCATATGATAATGGTAATAAATAAGGAACATCTTACAATACATGAACATGAATTTTTTTTAGGTTGTAGACTGTAATTGACTATAATTATGTTTATTATCTTTTTCTTTACTTTTTTTGATGTTGCACTAATTTATCTAGAGTTGCTAGAGAGAGATTAAGATTCATTAAAATTGATTAGGGCTTAAAAAGGAGGGCAATCCCACAATACCAATTTACAAGTTTTGGCCAAACTGGACACACTGAACTAATTTTTTTAACTAAATCTTCACTTTCAGACACCTATAGCAGCTAAACCATGAGAAATTTGAAAATGATGCAAACTAGTGATTTGTGACATTTTGTTTGTAGACTCTAAATATATTTTTGTCAAAAATTTTGGAATCAGATTGCACTTCATTTTCCATCTCCTTTGAAAACTAGTTTTAATCAGTAAACACCATTTTTAAGGAGTGATGCTCACTGTATACAACGTAACTTCTTTTTTATGAAGGATAAATTTTTTTTTTTTTTAATTTAGATTTTTAACTATGATATATAACCAGTTTATTTGGTTTCATAGTGTTTTATTGAATATTTTTTCCTTAATCAAGTTTTGAAGTCAAACCAATTACAATTCAAACATAGGCGGACCGTATACAACATAACTTTTTTTTAATGTATCAAAATTCATTTTTTTTACTAGATCAAGGACATCAATACCTACCCTGACATATTTTTCAAAATTTTATTTTGATAATTTACTATTTTTCCACATGTGCGGAACAAAGAGCTTGATTTTCAGTGAAAAACTTGCATTCACAAGAAATTAAAAAAAAAAATATAATAATTAAATTAAATTAATTTAAAATTATAATTTTTGGGAAGCTTATAATAAGGACTACATACTTACAAAAAATAAATTTTAAATGAATTCATTTGATCCCCCAAAAGATAAATCAAAAGTGGTTTTTTATCAGCATTTTGATAGGTGTAAAGGAGACTCTATTATAGGTATGGTTTAAAACTAGCGGGGTTCTATCCAAGGGGGTTTGATCTAAGGTGGTTTGATCAAACCCTCTTCAATTGGAATCCTTTAAATGGAACTTTTCAAGGCTTAAATCATTATATTTTATAAAAATATGTGATTTCAGCAAAAATTAGGATCTCCCAGAAAGTATAAATCAGTATTGTGGGATCACCTAGGAGGGAATAATTGTTGGGATTAAGGTGTCTCAAACTTAGTGAGTCCCATGATTAATTAATTAATTATTTTCCTATTGGTGTTTTTATTTATTAAATTCAAAAATAATATATGTTTCCAAATTTTTGTCACTTTGTGGGACCCAGTGGGGAGTTGGCATCCTACATGCAAGGTGTGAAGGGAAGTATTGTGACACTTGACACATGGGTGCTCAATTGGGAATTAAAAAATATTAAAACCTCTAAAAGGTGGACCATCTTGAGGGTATGTGCAGGATCATCATGGAAAAAATAGACCCTTAAGTGGCAAAAAATTCAGAAAAATCAGAGTTAGGCAACTTGACATAAAAATTTGAATAAGTTATCTATATTATTTCAAAAATATGTAAGAATAGAATATGTAGCAAATTGCATGTAGTTTCTAAACTACTAGGATTATTTTATTTTATTTTAAATCTATTTGCTGAAAATTTGAAATTCCAATGCAGTAGTACTTAAATTTCAGGGAAAAAATAAGTAGGTGTCTTTCTGACCACCCTAACCACAATAAAATGATAATATTTTTTTATAATATTTTAGAAATAAGTATAAGACTCATGTCGATGTGATGCATATTTTTTGTAATATTTTTCCAAGTAAATAATTAATTATGAATTTTTTATTACAACTTTTAAAAAATATAAAAACTCATATGTCTGACCACCTTAACTTGGTCAAAACTTCATGAAATTCATTTTTTCTTTTTTTAATCCTATAGTATGCGAAGCATAGAATGTGATGCATGTTTTGGATTCCAAAAATGTGATATTGTTTGAAAGCTATAGATGTTTTTCAATTAGCCTATCCATCAGGACTTTAGTCGTAATTCAAATAGAAAATGAATAATAATTATTTATTAAATTCAAAGTAAAACATAATTTATATTGGTGGAAAACTAAGAATATCCTTTAAAAACCCTTTTCATTTCATCAATTTTGGGTAAAAAAAAGTCGTTAGCCACATACCCTACAAATACCCATCATATTGCCACTTTTTGGCCCATCATGATCCTGCACATACCCTTGACAAGTGGCAATCTATTTTGGAAGAAAGCATTGATGAGGTCCACTTGAGTGAAAGTTTATCTCTTTAGATAAGTGGAAGCAAAGAAAAGTGACACTTGTTACCTAGGCACTCATTTTAGCATTATGAATTGTGAAAACTTGAAGGAGGATCACCATGATGCCATGTGACATGTGTTTGACTTGTTGATTGAAGCTTGGAAGGGAAAGTTGCTAAACGTAGATTGAGTTTTCATTGGGAGTGACTAGGAGTCATTGTTAATTTCTAAATTGGTAGTTGAATTGATTTTCTCTATGAAATTCCTAGCATGTAAGGATTGATTTTTGGAGCTACAAGCCTTGCATGTTTTTGCATGTTTGATAGGTTGTTATCGGGTCACTTGGGACTCATTCATGTTTCCAACTTAGTTTGCATGCATGCAAAGACTGAGGAATTGGCACATGGAAATGTTGGATGCCCCTGCATGAGAAGTATATATTGATTCCTTAGTGCATTTGTTGTATGTTGTTGAGATATTGTAATATATGTATGTTGTTATGCTGTCATATTCACTCTAGAATCTTTTATCATAGTGAAACGAAACTTGTAAGAGCATAGACTCCGAGACTTGTATTATAACAATTTATTACAGTAATATAATTGATCCATGCTTTGGTGTGTGGGTGTTTTTCTTGAAAGTATTTTCCCATGTAAATTTTGTGTCTTGTGGTTTAAGTGTTTAAATCTAAAAATAACTAATTGTATGTGCATTCTTAAATAAAACTATAAAAGTTAAAGGATTCGAAACAAACTTTTGTAACCCTCTCCTAATTGATTTGCATTAGGGAAGTGTTTATGCACTTAGCTTTCCTTTTAGTTGGTATTAGAACCTGGCCAAATTTGTTATCCTTGTTGGGTTTGAAGGGTTTTTTGTGCTTATCTAGATTCAGTGGGGTTCTTACAAAAGAAATTTTTTGTAATCTTATTACATGTTTAAGATGACAAGCACATCTAGAAGAATAGAGACGGAAAAATCCAATGGTAACAATTTTGAGTTGTGGAAACTCAAAATAGAGAATATGCTCATAGATAGAGATCTATGGGTTGCAATATCCATTACTAAACTAGTAGAAACCTCACAAGAGGATTGAAATATAACAGATTAGAACACTAAGGGACTAATAAGACTTTATTTTGCTGATTTTTTTCTCCTAAATGTCTATGAGGAGAATATTGCAACTAGTCTTTAAAATAAGCTTGGTAATATTTATCAAGGGAAATCCTTAATAAATAAGCAATTCTTGAGAAATAATTCACATTCTTTGAGGATGGAGGAAGGAGGATCAATTGTTGATTACTTGAATGCATTTAATATGCTTGTTTCTCAAATCATTTTTTTTATGTGAAGATTGATGGTGAGGACCATTGCATGCTTCTTCTATGTTCTTTTCTAGATTTGCAGGACCACCTAGTGATGGCTATTGTTAGTACAACAACCACTTCCATGATGGAATATGTGGTTTCTTTGTTGTTCCTTGAAGAGATGTAGAGGAAATATTCTAAGAAGAATATGGAAATCATGAGGAGACTGTTGCATTGTATCCTAATGCAAATAATGTAGAAAATTTGACAATTGAAGAAGCTATTGTAATATACATGATTTCTCTTGATGTTAACATGAAAGATATAGAAGATCAGCTACTTGAAGATATGAAAGGAGTATTATATGAAAGAAAATAGAAAGCATTTGATGAAGATGCTAGAATGAGGGCATCTTCCTTGGAAGATATTAACGCTCCCCTCACAGATGAGAACAAAGCTAGATTAGCTCAAGTGTATGAAAAATAGTTTAGAACCAAAAAAGGGGTCATTGCATTGATGAGCTGAGAAAAAGATGATATTGAGAGGTTAAGAAATGCGGTTATGGAGAAAGTTGCCAATTTGGCAAAGGAGTTAGGCATGACTTCGAATGGAAAAGAGGAAATACACATGATAATATTTTTTTTTTGGAAGTCAATATACCAAAGGTTGAACATGAAGATGCTCAACATGAGCATGAAGTAGAAAAGAAAGATGTGCAAAAAGATACCCCTTTGGTAGTAGAGAAGGTGGGTGCAAAAGAGGAAATTATTACTAGTAACACTCCTTTGGTAGGAGAAAACATTGTTAGAGAAGAAAATGTTGAAAAAGAGGTTGTACAAGACAACCTAGAGATCGATGAGGCACAAAACAAAAAAAATATGCCTCCTCTGGATAACAATGCAAAATCAGTTAATAATGAGAAAAAGGATGAGAAAGAGTTTGGAAATGCTGAGAAGAATGATGAAAAAGTAAAAGACAACATTGGTGACAAGGAAAATGTAGAAGAAAAGAAGAATGAAGTTAACGTGAAGATAGTTGGAGAATCTTCTAGAACCTCTAAAGATTCATTAAAGACTTTATTGAGAGTGCAATTATAGTTCCAACATGTTGTTTATGCCTAGTTATTACAAATTCCAATGCAACATGGGCAAGTAGATATGGAAAAAATGTTCCCCCTACACAAGTTACAACTAGGCGAGGCATGAGGCGATGCATTTCATGCCTCCACTAGAAATGAAATTTTACAAACACATCAGAAGAGTGTGGAGCTAGTAGTGTGTTCTTATTTGTAGGCAAGATGATTTTTATTGGATGGGATGATCAACCTTTAAAACAAAAGGATGATAAAAAAGTTGATTGGATTGATTTGGTGTCTAACCTTTGGACACAATGATAATGACAAGATTGATTTGGATATTGCTAAATCTCAAGATGTTGATGAAAGGATTAGATGATGCCTCTACTTGGACTAGACTAATGAGTACAATCAAAGGATGGATGATGGTGGTTTTGAAAACCTAGAGGAGATATATTTCCACTAAATTTGTAAAGCTACAAGATGATGATAGGATAGATCAAGAGATACTAGCAAAAATATTGGTTTAATTTTATTGATTGTTGTCCAAAGGTAGGTTTGATGTTTGACAAGGATTATGCTAAGGATGGTGTAAAAAAGACTAATGTTGTTTAGGACTACTGATGAATGATAAGGTCTAATGCTAATTTAATTGATGTTGGTCCAAAAGGCTATGGTAATAGTACCTAGGAAAACCAATTTGAAAGATATTATGGTTGATGTTTGAGGGTGAAAATAACTATGAAAATGTAAAAGGTCTAATGTGATAGATATTTTGAGTGTTGGACAAGAAGTTATGATAGTTTTTAGGTTAAATTTTTTGTAGATCTGAGGGAGTTTTTTTGTGATAGTGAATTGTGCCAGAGTAAGAAAAGTCAACTAATATCTCCAACAAACGTGGTAGGATGCTCAAAAAATGTGGTAGGTTGTTTGAAAAATGCAACAAAGTGAGCAAAGGTGCTACTATGCAAGATTTGGTCTAATAGAATAATAGTATAAGCAAAGGTGAACAAATTATCAAATGTGGTAATATGCTAGGAAAATGCAGAAAAATGCAAATCAAGGGCAACTAGATGCAAAGAAAATATGGCAGGTTTCAACAAAGGAAACCTCTATTTTTGAAAAACATGAGTTTGTGTTCTATTTCAATGATTGGTGAATATTTTGGTAGTTTAAAGAGGTTATAATGAAAGTTTGATGTCTGAGATAAGTTTCTAAGATAGCAAGTGATACACACAAAAAATAAAGAAGGCATGATTGACCCCAAGGTAATAAGTTATTTTTGGAAGATTTCTTCCACAAAGCTCACTAATGGTGTCACTAGTATAGCACAAAATAAGACACTCCAAACAAGCATAGCCTAGCTAGTAGTAAAGGGTGTCTCTCCCTATAGTAAGCTTACCATCCTTGTTGGTTAATCTGAGTCCAAGGAGTGGGTGAGTATGGTATTCCAAGGTCATGGACCACCTTGACACCACTCGCCTTGAAAGAGCTTAAACTCTAGCAAGACACTTTACACCTCAACTGAGGACTAGACATGGTAACTTCTCATGACGATGCTATCACAATGCACTACTATAGTTCAATGACTGATAAGTCTTAGGTTTCTAAAAATAATGACTCCTAATGACTCAGTTAATAGTGGGCCCATTTGTAATATCCTGAGATTGAGAGGGTCACTCTTGCTCTCCTCACCAGCTAGTCTCAATGGACTGAGGAACCTATGACTTGGCTTCAAACGACATTTGAAAAAACACTTTGAGGTACAACTTTTGCTCTCCCCCCTTTATATAACCTGCCCAAAAAAACATGCTTGAGATTGTCCCTAGGGTGATGAAATCCCTAGGTAGGCCTCCTATTAAAATAAAAAAAGGGAAGATTAAAGTGTGTTTCTATTTCTCATCACCTAGGATCACACATGGTGCAAGGGGAGAGGATACATAGACAACACACCTACATTGAATCAAAAAATGCAAGTTGAAGGTGTTTCTTGTCACCCAAGATTGCATGAACCACAAGGGGAGAGGATATGTACACTTAAACTCACCAAACATGACAAAAAGATTCATTTTAACACACCAAACTTAAAAAAATTTCTCATCTAGAAATATAAAAACACAAAGTTTGATTGATTAATATTGGTCAAATGGAACCTACAAGCAAATGTATTAGTAGTTTATATTTTTTTGATCTTGGACCACTTGAAAAACCCTACAAAAAAATGATGTTAGAATTTTGCAATTATTTTGTCTTGCCCCAAATAGTTTGTTGCACAAATGAGTTAGATAAAACCATAGAAACAACCAACAAAAAATATTAGGGTTAGGTCTAAGGTTAACTAAAATAAAAAAAAGTGGACTGATAGAAAACAAGACGTAATTGAAACAATCAAATTTGGCCTTGTATACCTAAATGTGGCTTGTATTCTTTGATAGACGTAGCTTTGTTACTGTCAAACACAACTAGTTCACTATTAGAGGAGATAAAATGATGTAGACGTGACCTAATGCCAGAGCAACCAAGACACAATGTATGTTAGATGCAACTTGATGAAGCAAATGTGACTCTATTTCCTACAAACATGACCAAATTTTGTATAGACATAAGAATAGAGTTAGAAAACCCTAAAACATAAAGAATTTTTTTTTTTAGATTATCAAATGTAGTTGTATTCTATTGTCAGATGTGGTAGAATGTTGAAGAAGAGCGACAAAATGTGCAAAAATGACCTCTGTAAAACACATAATGGCCCAAAAACCTACAAATCATCAAAAACACAAAATTTTGTCAAATAGGGATGTGGGTCCCATCAGGTGTGCTAGAAATGTGAAGTGGGTGAAGTGGAAATTGCAAAACAAGTGAGAGTTCTTCAATTAGGGTTCGAAATCCAAAGACCCAAAACATAAAATAATCAAAACCCACTTACCAATGAGATTGAATGCCTCTATGTTGAGAAATCAACCACACAAATGGTTAAAAATTTAAACTAAACAAATTGAAATCAAAGCACATAAGCAAACCTTGCATCCCATTTGAATAAGCTTGTTGATGGATGGTATTGGATTTCTCAAATCTTAGCTCCTTTACTCACAAAAGCATGAAATGAACTTGATGATAGATGAAAGATGAAATCATTCTCTCAATTGCTCTTAAATCTCAAAATGACATGACTTAGCTACTCAAATTCTAGGTTTGAAAAATGAAGGAATGAGGGTGATTTGATAAATTTTCAAAACCAAGATCAAGGGTTGAGATTAAATATCAAGATCAAGGGATGAGAGGAGATTGAGGGATGATGAAGGGATATGATTAGTTCAAACTCCAAATATCTCCACATTTCAAGGAAATTGGTTGAGATATTTCAAATTGAAGGGTGGGGATTAGATCTTGAAAGTGGAGGGCTAGAAATGAATGAGAGGATTGAGGTAGTTAGGATATTTTGAAAAAGAATATTCCTTAGGAATATGCCATGTGGAGGGAAATTAGGATAATTAAATATTTTAAAATTATTTAATTATGGAGGATTAGGATATTCCTTTTCGAAAAAAAATATTCCTTGCAAGTGGAAGAAATGTTAGATAATTAAATAATTAAATAATTTAATTATGAAACATTAGAATAAAATTAGATTAATCCTAATTAAATAATTTAAAATTATTTAATTAGGGATGATAAAGGGGAATTTTAGTAAAATGATTAATTAACTAAATAATTTGACGTTATTTAATTAATAGAAGAACTTAAGATGAAAATGATGTTAAAGGGGGAAATTAGTGGATTAATAATTTAAATGCATAATTAGTGATGAGATGATGAAAAATGATGGAAAAATGAAATGTTAGGATGTGTGATACACATTAGGAATTTTTACATGTGTACACCTCCATCATGCTAATGCATAAAATAAAATATCCAATCCAAAGAGAAATGTCACATTAAATATTTATAGAAGCATAAATCCTACCTCAAATAGATATCCAAAAAACACTAAATCCAATGGTAAAAATAGGTCTAAGTAGCCATTAATATTTAAACACCATAACTAGAACATCAACCACAACTAGTTGCTAACACATCCAACTAACCATATCTAAAAATTAAGGTATACTCATCATAACACATAAACCAAGTATGCCACCAACATATCCAACCCAATACAAATTTTGATCATAAGTACACTTGAATATACACTATTATTCATAAATAATTCCTCTATGGTAACAATACATAAAATTACAATAAAAACCTTAAGATCCTTAGTACCATAGCATAATGAGGAAACCCTCCAGCTACATGATCAATGTAGAACTAGGAACTCTCCATGATGTCATGATCTACATCTAAAAATAACATTATATATCACTAATGCACATATCTTCTTTGAAGAGCACTTGTAGCATGCTAAAAATTAATGTGTAATCAAGAGGCCACCATTAAACTCTATCAAACTAATAAATCATAACCAACACCTTAATCAAGGACTCCAAGAGCCCTCCATGGTACCAAAATGTTAAAATATCCAAAACATATGAATATAACCATCACTTAGCTTGATAGAAATGAATATGCTAAATAAATATCACAACATGAAAGAATCATGATCCAAGAGCTCTTCCATATACTAGAAACCATTATAGAAGATCATCCATCACCAAGTAATGAATCCACATCATTTTTAAAGCTCCTAATGGGGTGATCCCACAATATTGGTTTACAATTTCTGGGAGATCTTATTTTTAGTTGAAATCACATATTTTTAGAAAATATAATGATTTAATCCTTGAAATTTTCAATTTAAATGATTCCAATTGAAGGGGGTTTGATTGAACCACCTTAGATCAAAACCCCTTGGATAGAACCCTGCTAGTTTTAAACCATACCTATAAGCGAGTCTCCTTTACACCTATCAAATTGCTAATAAAAAACCACTTTTGATTTACCTTTTGGGGGATCAAATGAATTCATTTAAAATTTATTTTTCTATGTATTCCTTATTATAAGCTTCCCAAAAAGTATAATTTTAAATAAATTTAATTTTATTATTATATTTATTTTTTATTTCTTGTGAATGTAGGGTTTTCACCAAAAATCAAGCTCTATGTTTCACACATATGGAAAAATAGCAGATTATCAAAATAAAATTTGAAAAAAATCAATGCACTAGATATTGAAGTCCTTGATCCAACAAAAAAAAAAGAATTTCGATACATACAAAAAAAGTTATGTTGTATACAATCCGCCTATGTCTCAATTGTAATTGGTTTGACTTCGAAACTTGATTAAGGAAAAAATATTCAATAAAACACTATGAAACCAAATGAACGAGCTAGATATCATAGTTATAAATCTAAATTCGAAAAAAATAGAATTTTATCCTTCATGGAAAAAAAGTTATGTTGTATACGGTGAGCATCACTCCTTACAAATGGTGTTTACTGAAAAAAGAAGTTTTTGAAGGAGATAGAAAAAGAAGTGCAATATGATTCCAAAAATTTTGAAAAAAATATATTTAGAATATACATACAAAATTTCACAAATCACTAGTTTGCATCATCTTCAAATTCCTTATGGTTTAGTTGCTATAGGTGCCCGAAAGTGAAGATTTAGTTAGAAAAAATAAATTTAGTGTCTAGTTTGGCCAAAAATTGTAAACCAGTATTGTGGGATCACCCAATGTGTATGATATTTAGCTACATGTGGTATTCTAAAAGCCATAACCTAATGAAGATAACCCATGTTTCATACACTCAACCACAACACCAAAAACTCCAGAGGATAAAGTAGAACTAAATTTTCAAAACAAGAAGATACACCAAAACCTACAATCAAGAATCAACCTAATACCACCAACAATGCACCTACATAACAATCATATTTTGTTAAATCTCCAAGAACTCAAGGAACCTCCATGATACCATGATCACCACCCAATATAATTGCATAAATAACCATGTTGTGTTAAATATAAAATTATACAAGGAACCTCTATGATACCATGATCACCACCCAATGTATTAAAAAAATAACCATATCATGTAAAATATCTAAGCATACAAAGAACCTCCATGACACCATGATAACCACCTAATGTACCTACACCAAACTCCCACTAAGTCCAACATGCTTTTACCATACAGTAAAAAAATTTAGGTCCCACAACATAATAATATTAGGTAACAACATATCTCTAACTCATAAATTACCACAATCAAAGGAACCAAGATATAGCTCAAAGATATATTGAGTGAACAAATCACATATAAATAATTCCAAACCTAGTCAAATATGAAGTTATTAGAAAATTGTCTTCATCACCTACAATAAGTCTAAAATTAGAATTTGAGGTTAAAAAATATGACCTATTGAAAAATAATGAAAGTAAAATCAACTTCTAACTAGAATTTTCTATTAAAAATATGAAAAAAATAATGATACCTTAGTCTAGTACTTATAAAGCTTCATTTCATCTATAATAATGCAAAAAATTGACTCTTTGGGAAAAATTTATGGCTCCTAGAGAAAATGTCCTCTATTAGGAAAATAAAACTGCAAATAGGTGGTTGTTGGGTGGTTGGAAGGTAGTACCACTAATAGTTTGTTGGTGGAAGTGATAGAAATTATGGTGTAGGCTACAAGACTCCCCAAAAGAGTGGAGGTGGGAACTCTCAATGGTGGTGGTGTTGGAAAGTGGCTCACCGATGGCATGATGATATTGTAGCTAGAGTGTTTTATCCCTTGAATGTGGCTATGAATAGAAGGTAGTCCACCCAAGGAAAAAAGGGCTTTGACCTCTATAAATTTTCTTGGCTAATGTCACCTACCAATAGGTCCCTAACCTATCAACCAATATTTTTATTATTTTCCTATTCTTCTTCCTCAACCAAATTAAACAAGTCAAAATAATTTTCCTTCTCTGCAATCCAGTCAATGAGTTCTTCTGGATTTAGGTTTGTCATATTCTTTTGGGTAAACCAAGGCAGTATGATTGGAATTAAATTGGTTGCAGCAATTGACAATTGAGAATCCACATGACAACAAATTATTATTCATATTGGTTGTTGCACATATTGGCTACAACAATTGATAATCATGGTGCAACTCTTTCTTCACATTTTCAAAAAGGAAAACCCACTATCAAAATTTAATGCATGGTGGGCATTTAATGTGTTTTTTAAAATTTCTTTTTCTTCTTGGTAATTGTTTTAATTTACGTGTACAGATAATTTGGTATCTCAAGAAATGGTGGATTTTCAATTGAGAACCCACATGATTGTCAGTTGTTGTAGCCAATTAAACTTTAATTTCCTTTCAACAATTACAATACTATTAGTAATCAGGATTTCTGGATAAAACTATGTGCAATTTTTCTTCATCAACGTTTCAGATCATACTCCAAGATCCATCATCAGGATGATTAGAAAATAGAGAGAGAAATATTGATTACTAATGATCATGGACTGTGGAAACAAAATGTTATTAATTACAATACTTGCAAGAATCTCTTATGTTGAGGAGAGTACTCTTAAAGCCAAATTATCCTATTACAATTAAATTATTGCTTCTTGGTAATTATTTGGGATTTATGTGTATTTTTTTATTTTCCAAAAAGGAAAAGCCCCATGTACAAGCCCATGAGTGGGAATTTAATGCATTTTGTAACACTCCATTTCATGAATTTTAAAATGCCTTGTCGAGGAAAATTGAAAGGGTAGGTGTTGCATTTAAGAAGCGGGAAGGTTAATTATGTAATTAAACTCTTTGCAACATTAAACCCTGTTGCAACCAATTAAACTTTAACCCCATACCAAAAAGGAAAACCCACACCCAAGAGGAAGATAGTGGGGAATGAATTTTGATTGCAAGGAGGAAAAACCCATGCCCAAATCGCCAGGGCATATTCTTGTAGGAAAAAGAATGAAGAAAATGTGAAAAGAAGAATGTATGAGAGGAATAGTACTTTTTTTACTTGAAGATGAATTCCATTGAATTTGGTGTGCATTGTAAATACTTCTTACTAGTGTGAAGAGTTGTGATCAGATTTTGTATGCCTGTAGATGATAGTTTTCAAAATGTGTGAAATTCGCATATGCTCTCCTATAGATAATTGTTGCAGGAATGACTTTGTTTTGTAAATTTGAAATCTTTGTACCTTCATGTATGTTGTAGCCAATCTGATTTTTGCAAAATGACGTGAGAGATGAATGTAACTCCATTTGTAGGAAATCTAATTTTTGTAGGTTTTTCTTGTGGATTCTCAATTATTGAGCTCCACAACTATCTACAAGAGAGCATATGCAAATTTCACCCATTTTGAAACCTATCATCTACATGCATACACAATATGATCATAAATCTTCACACCAGCAAAAAGCACTTGCAACACACACCAAATTCAATGGAATTCATCTTCAGGACAACAAAGTATTGTTCCTCCTTCCATACATTCTTATTTTCACATTTTATTCATTTTTTCTTGCAAAAATCTCCCTTGACAATCTAGGCATGGGTTTTTCCTCCTTCCTGCAGTCAAAATTCATTCCCCACTATCTTTCTCTTGGGTGTGGGTTTTACTATTCTTGGAAAGAGCTTTCAATTACATTTCAAGATTTTCCTTCCTGCTTCTCAATCTACTCTCTCCACTCCTGCAACACCTATCCTTCCAATTTTCCTCAACAAGGCATTTTTAAATTCATGAAATGGAGTTGCAAAATACATTAAATTCTCACTCACAAGCCCAAGCGTGGGGATTTTCCTTTTTGGTGCAACTCAACTATTGAGAATCCACATGATTGTCAATTGTTGTAACCAATTAAACTTTAAACCTTGATGGATTATACTAATAACAACCACAAAATTATAAAATCTGAAATTTTATTTAAAAATCAAATTTCCTGCAACATACATGAAGGTACAAAGATTTAAAATTTACAAAAAAAAGTCATTCCTGCAACAACTATCTATAGGAGAGCATGTGCAAATTTTACTCATTTTGAAAACTATCATCTACAAGCATACAAAATCTGATCACAACTCTTCACACCATCAAAAATCATTTGCAACACAAACCAAATTTAATGGAATTCATCTTCAAGAAAACAAAGTACTATTCCTCCTTTCATACAAAGGATGTGGGAGAGGGATAGCACCACTAGGAGAAGACAATACAACTGTTATGGAAGTGTTGAGAGGAATAACAACACACTTGGACTCCATAGAAACATCACAACAGGGATGAATTCATATAGAGGATGTTAGTGAAGGAACGAAAGAATTTTAGAAGTTGCAGAAGTAGAAAGAGGAGAGGAATAAGAAGATGGATTCCTACAAGTACTATCCAAGTTGGGTGGTAAGACAAGGATAGACTCGTCAAGCTATAGTGGAAGCCTAAATCGAGTACAGATTGAAAGACATAGGGAAGGAAAATAAAAGATCAAATCATGAGAGAAGATGGTTACAAAGTTGAAGGATAAATTATTTCCTATAGACTATCACATTAGTTTGTTTAAGAAACTTCAAAATCTTAAATAGAGAGAAATTCCATGAAGTACACATAAGAATTCTACAAATTGGGCATTCATGTTGGACATGTTGAAGAATAGGTTGAAAATTTCTATCCAAGATGAATTTAGGTTTATGATAACAATAGTGGAGGAAGCTTACCAATATTCTCTCAAGGCATAGGACAACTTGGAAAGAAGGCAACAAAGTAATTCTAGAGGTGGAGGAGAAAATTGAAAAGGTAGAGAACAAACAAATAGTGGAAGAGGACAACCAATAAATGAAGGAGAGGCAAGTTGGTCCAAAAAAATTATGTATCAAATGTGAGGGGAAAAGGAGATTCCTTCAGAGGAAGAGTAAGGGGAGATTATGGAAGAGGAAGAGGATTTTCAAGAGTTTGTTTCAATTATGGAGAGCCATAGGGCATTTGAATGCCCTCAAGTGTAACAAGAGGATGTGAAAACTAAGGCTGGGAGAACATTTATTGTAGAGGGTGAAGAAGAAAATGAATCAACAAACCCAGAGGATGGATAAGCTCTTATGTTGAGGTGCGTGCTCTTAAAGAAAGAAAAGGAGAAATAATAACCTGCATGGAGGAGGAGTTTATTCAAAGCCATTTGCAAAGCAAAGGGAAAGTGTTGCACCATGATTGTAGACAATGGTAACATAAATAATTTGGTATCTCAAGAAATGGAGAAGAAACTAAGTTTGGAGGAAGAAAAAATCCAAACCACTACAAGGTCACATGGTTGCAAAAGGGCCATCAACTTTTAGTGAATGAACAATGTCTGGTAAGTTTTCATATTGACAATTATAGAAATGAGATTATGTGTGATGTAATGCCCATGGATGTTTGTCATATTCTTTTGGGTAGACCATGAAAGTATGACCAAAATTCCATGCATGATGGTGAAGCAAACACTTACACAATAACCAAAGATGCAAAAAAATATGTTATGACATCAGTGGAAGAAAAAAATAAGGAAGTGGGTAGTGATACTAATGTACATGTAATTCTGGGAAACAAAATTCTAAAAGAGATACAAATGGAAGAGATGTGTTATGCCTTGGTTTCTCATCCAAAAAAAGTTGAGACAATGGAAAAAGAGCACGAAATACCCATGGAGATCAAAATTATTGTGAAAGATGAAGCACATAAACCAATCCTTGGTAAGTTTATAATTGTTTTAGATGAAATTTTAGATCATGTTTGAAACATATTAGAGATATTTTACAAAGGTTAAAGGAATAGAAGTTGTTGGATAACCTTAAGAAGTTTAATTTTATGAAAGAGAAGTTACAAACAATCACCAAGAGTCACACAGATCATGCTAATTTAAGGAGAAGACACAAATTTAAAAAGGAAAACCTGATTTTAGCTCAACAACAAAAGGAGAGGTTTCTGAAAGGAAAAAGTGGGAGTGCTTCAAATTTCCATGACACAACATGAAGGGTGCAACAACTACCAAAAAAGAAGAAAAATGAAATTGATAAAGTGATTAATTCAAGAGCAATTAGGAAGACACTGAGAAAAGAAAACAAGGAATATTTGGTCACTAGAAAGGAAGGAAGATGGAAGAGACAAAATGGGAATGTTTATGATGAAACATCCAAATCCAAATGAATGTTTATGATCCTTCACTTATGAAACATCCAAATCCAAATGAATGTTTATGATCCAAATCCAAATGAATGTTTATGATCCTTCACTTATGAAACATTCTTTCTTACATGGGTTGTTTAATGAAATAGCATTTGGGTGCATGAGAAATCTTGCACACCCAAGAACATGTTTATTTTAATTTCTTGTATTTTATTTTGGTTTTTCTTGTAGGAACATTTTATTTAAATCTTCAACTCCTCTAGAATAGTATGGTTTTAAAGTTCAATGTGAGAAAAACCAAATGGTTAAATTATGCTTCTTCGTAATTATTTTAATTTATGTATTTTCTATTTTCCAAAAAGGAAAATCCCCACACCTAGGCTTGTGAGTGGGCATTTAATGCATTTTGTAACTCTATTTCATGAATTTGAAAATATCTTATTAAGAAAATTGAAAGGGAAATCATTGTAGGATGGAGAGAGTGAATTGAGAAGCGAGAAGGAAAATTTTGAAATGTAATTAAAGGATATTTCTAGGAAAAGGAAAACCCATGCCCAAGAGGAAGATAGTGGGGAATGAAGTTTCATTGCAAAAACAAGGAAAAATCTATGCCCAAATTGCTAGGGGAAAATTTTTCAAGAAAAAGAATGAAGAAAATGTGAAAGAAGAATGTACGAAAGGAGGAATAGTACTATGTTGTATTGAAGATGAATTCCATTGAATTTGGTGTGTTGCAAGTGCTTTTTTCTGGTGTGAAGCATTGTGATCAGATTTTGTATGCTTGTAGATGATAGTTTTCAAAATGTGTGAAATTTGCGGTATCATGACATAATAACTTGGCCACAATAGCCCTATACACAATAACCCTGTCATAATAACCCAAGGACAAAATAACCTAGGGTCATAATAACCCATGGAAAAAATAACTCGTGGTCAAAATAACCCATGGAAAGAATAACCCATGTAATTTATAAATTTTCTTTTCTTTTCTCTATATTCTTATAGGGATATTTTGTCCATGGGTTATTCTGACCACGAGTTATTTTGGCTTGGGTTATTATGACCCTGGGTTATTTTTTCCTTAGGTTATTGTGACTGGGTTATTCTATCCAAGGTTATTCTGGTTGGGTTATTATGTCTTGTAACCAAATTTGCATATGCTCTCTTGTAAATAGTTGTTGTAGGAATGACTTTGATTTGTTAATTTGAAATCTTCATACCTTTATGTATGTTTTTGATAATGTAAGCAACATTTATAGGGTGTTGTACCCTACACAAAGAGCCACAAGGGCTAGAAAGTCCAAATAAAAAAAGAATTAAATAAAACACCACACCAAAAAACACCTAATCTAAAACCAAACGGAGATTGACAACACACATGGACTAACAACAAACCAACAACAAACTAGCTGGCCTTCTCCCAATTCTTAGACAATAGTTGAACCATATCATCATAGACCCACTCCTGGTGGTGCTCGGTCTTCTTTATCCCCAACTCATCCTTCATAGTAGCTAACAAGTTACTGGCGACATAGTGAATCATCTTGACCGTGAAGCGGGTCAACCCAAGGAACTATTTTTCCAAGATGTCCAATCTATTTTTCAGCATACAAATCTCCTCCCCACTACCTGTAGTGTAGTCGAGATCATTTTTCTCAATCTCCAATGGTTTTGATGAATGGGAGGCCAAACCCTCCTTCTGAGCTAAACCAATGTCAGGAATAGAGGAGGGACCCCCAACTTTATCATCTTCCTCATCCGTTGACACCTGTTCCACATCGCTGCCTTTGCTATCAGACAACTCCTCTTTAGTGTCCAAGTCCCTAACCTGCACTTTTTTCTTTTTTTTAGCCAACCTGCCAGAGCACCTAATGATGGCGTCGCAACCAATAACCAGGGTCTCCACAACCACCGTATCACCCAAGGAATCCTTTCTCACAACATTCTTTCCTTTATTTGGAGGCACCTTCTCCTCCTTACCTTTCTTCTTCATACCAGGCTTACCAGGGGTCTTAGTAGGGGTAGATTTTAGGTCACATAAGCTAACAACCACACTAGTCTGGACAACACCATCAATACCCTTGTGTTTTTTTGCAGTAGGTTTGGGTTTCTCAGCAAGGGTCGAGTGACTCTTTCTGACAGGGCCTTTAGATTCGGTCAAGGACAAGTTGGGCACAATGGGGGACTCAATTTCCTCAATACAAATAGCTGAAATAGGTTTCAGAGGGCATAAAGCCAGATGGAAATGGTAGAGTCTTAGGATAAGACCCTGATGGAGAGGCAGAGGAGTAGGTTCATTGGGATTAGCAGCAGCTGAATCAATACATTTTTTGATCAAAATTTCATGGTCCATAAACAGGTAAAAGGGAAAGCTCATAAGAACCTTATGCCTAAGATGATTTAACAAGGGAAAATGGTAGTAGTAAAAGGTCTTGTACCTTCCTTCCAACATTACATACTTTATCAGAGCAAGGAACACCTGGTTCCACAACTGCGGAAGCACCTCCCATTCAAACCAAGACTAGTTGCGCACCAACGCCTCCTCCCCCACAAAAAAATTATTCATACTCTCATTGTCCTAGGTCTTAGAATGTTTAGGATGCTTCATTCCCATGCACTGGAGAACCATAGCCTACGCAATAAATTCCTCATCCACTGTGAAGGAGATTCCACCAATGGAAACATGAAGATTCTTCCACGAATTGAAAAAATGGGTTGATAGATTAGGGTCGTGACCCACAAGCCTCTCCATCATAGGAGCAATGCCACCTTCAACACAAATGTGCCAGACCAAAGGATCCTTGTGAAATTCGTTGTAGTTATTCGGTTTAGTCTACACCCTATCTCCACCCATGATGTGACTTTGCACACTATAAAACTAGGAACTCTGCAAACAAAGAAGGTTAGAAAAAATAGCAAGGTGGAAAAATCCCCACACAATAAGGCATTTAAGCCAAGAACAAAAAATTTTGGCAATCAATCCAATGGACAGATCACACACATGAGCAAAAATTTTCCTAGTAACCATCTTAGCAGAACCATTAATTGAGATCACATCGCACACCTGGCTAAGTAAAAAGGACATGATAGGTAGGGAAGGATTTCCTTCCATGTCACAGAATCACATAATTCTAGGTAGAATAGTTGTGGGGCTATAATTAGAAATATCCAAATCCATAGCATTTAGGGGTTGGCCAACTTTAGTTAACCTGTAAAAAGAAGCTATAAGGCATGAAGCCAAAATAGCAGAAAAATAAAATCCAAAAAGGAGCTTAGTCTCATAATTATAAGTCACATCAAAATCAAAAAACACGAATTTGAAAATTTGATAGTTTAAGTAGATCCCCATTAGGAGATTATGACAAGTATGGTCAAGCTTAGTAATAATCCACTGGTACTTACCGCAAAAAATCATGATTTCTTTGTTCAAAATAAGCTCCATCTTATTTTTTGAAAAAGTCTACTTGTTGTCCATCCCATCGATACAACTCATCACCCATCCCATCACCTCAATAAGACCACAAAGCCCAAAGAGTAAGCAAGTGGGACCCCCAAAAATCTAGCTAACCATGTGCGATGTTGTCATCATGGGTCAAGTAAGGGATTTGTTCCTTCACTATAATACTCTGAATATTAGGCAGAAGTATACTTAAGTCCCACCAACATTTGGATAGTTTCTAGTGTGTGCTAAAATTAGCCAAGGCATCCGTCACTTGGTTCCCCTCTCTATAGATATGACTGGCCACCTTAGATTTTAGTTTAGACATTAGGAACCTAATATCAAGAAGAATATCCTTAATGTTCCATCCCAACAATCTGCCACAATTAATAGCCTCAATAATGGACTTGGACTCCCCTTCGATGTCCAGGTTCTCTATCCCCAAAGACATAGCTATATATAAGCCCTTTAACAGTGCACGAGCTTCCGCAATCATAGAAGAGTGGTGTCCAATCCCCCCAGCATAACCAACAACTAACTTTACCCTATGGTCTCTAATCACACCTCCTATACTTGCTCTGCCTGGGTTTCCCTTAGCAACCCCATCAAAATTTAGTTTATACCAGCCTCTGTTAGGAGGTTTCCAAATAGTAGCTCTTCGGGCAAGAATTTTTGAGTTGTCATAAGAGTTGGCATCCAAAACCTGATGTCGAGCTTTAGCAATGTTTATTTCCAACTCAGTTGGGCCTATATCTGAGGTTTTCCCTTTGAAGAGAGAGATGTTTTCCTCAATGAGCCGAGCACCAATACCAAACACCTCTTTTGGCTGCATCTTAGTGTTTCTGAATATCCTATTGTTCCTCTCTTTCCATAAGCACCAACATATAATAGGAGGAATTTGGTTCCAAATTTCAACAGTTAAAGGATGGGAAAAGGGTCCAGACCAACTTAAAATAAAGGATGTGATGTCCTTACTCATAATCCATTGAATCCCTAATATTTTGAGCGCCAGATCCCAAACCTCCATAGCAAAGGGGCAGTATAAGAACAGATGATCAACAGATTCTTCATTGCTTTTACATAAGAAACATCTATTGGGGATCTAGAACCCCCTTGTCCTTAGATTTTCTTGTGTAAGAATCCTATTATGACAAACAGTCCACCATAAGAAATTGACTTTCGGTATCATGTATTGATTCCAGACCTTCTTCCATAGAATATTAACAACCCCCTAGTTAGTCAGATGTTTGTAAGCAGATTTAAAAGTAAGATCACCTTGGTGAACATGGATCCAAAAGAACTCATCCCAACGGTGGGAAGAGGGTAATCTAGTGAAGGTGAGTAACTGCTGGAGGGTCTTGGAAAGAATACACATATTTGGGGATAAAGGATAGCATATGATAATATCATTCCATTTCCTAACCCTCAAGGGCCCAATCAGGTAATCACTAATATATATACCAAACACTTGTTGGGTGCGGCTTTTTAGAAACTTGAACTCAGAAGAATCCAGGGGAGAGTCCAGTAACCAAGAATCTTCCCATAATTTTATTGTGTTACCATTACCTATCTTCCATTTAATCCCATTCCTCAAAAGATCCTCAAGGCTACAAATCCCCTTCCAAACCAAGGACCCCAGAGGGTGGGCCTCTGAAAGGCAGTCAATCAGCGATTGGCTCAGCAAGTATTTAACATTCATGATCCCACACCAATCCTTCCTATCCCTTAGATGATCCCATCCCACTTTGGCCATGAGAGTTTTATTGGAAAGAGAAATGGTTCTTATCCCAAGACCACCACTACTTTTTGGCTGGAAAACCTTATCCCACTTAACCAAAGAAAGCTTATTTTTCTCCTCAGTACCCGACTAGAGGAAAGACCTTTGAATCTTCTCAAAATTTTCTACTATATACCTAGGCATCTTAAACAAGGATAGGAAAAAGACAGGGATACCTTGAAGGACTGCAGTAAGAAGCTAAAGCTTACCAACATGGCTAAGTAAAGAGCCTTTCCATCCAACAAGCTTACGTTGAATCCTCTCCAAAATAGAATTTTAGAACTCTGGAGTGACTTCTTTGATAGCTAGGGGTAATCCAAGATACACTGAAGGTAGAGAACCACTCTGATAGCCCAAAACAATAGCAACCTGAGATTTCAGGTTAGGAGTGTTGTCAAAGAAGTAGATCATGCTTTTGTTGTAGTTGATGCATTATCTAGAACAAGCAACATAGTTGTTGAGATAGTTTTTCCATTTCCTGGCTTCCAACACCGAGGATTTCTGAAATAGGAAAGTATCATCCACAAATTGTTGAATCACAGTCGGATCAAGGGTAGAAGTAGCCTTAATACCTTTTATAGACCCCTATGACAACATACTTGAGAAGTTTCTACTTAGAACATCCGCCACCATTATAAAAAAATAGGGAGACAGGGGGTCTCCCTACCTAAAACTTTCCCAGCATGAAAGAACCCAAAGGGAGAACCATTAACCAAAACAAAGTATTTAACAATAGTAACACATTCCATAATAAGATTGATCACATATTGATTAAAACCAAACTTTGCAAGGACTTTAGGGACAAAATTCCAGATCACCTTATCATAAGCCTTGGAAATGTCAAGCTTAAGGGCCATACTAGCATAGTTGCATCTGTCCAATGAGTGAATTAGCTCATGTGTTGTGATGGTAGCATCAAGAATATGCCTACCAGGCACAAACCCTTTCTGAGTTGGGATGATGATTTTATCTAGGAGAGGTTTAATGTGGTTGACCAATATTTTGGAAAGAATTTTATAAAAAGTATTACACATGTTGATAGGGTGAAAGTCATGCATATGTTGGGGATAAACTATCTTAGGAATAAGAGATATAAAAGTGTGATTTAGTTGCTTAAGTATCTTACCCGACTTGAAGAAGTCACGAGCAGCTAGAACAAGGTCCTCACCAAGAATCTCCCAGAAGGTCTGAAAGAAATCCGGAGGGAAACCGTCAGGGCTAGGGGCTTTGTATGCCCCCATACTAAAAGCATCCAACTTAACTTCCTTGGGTGTGACAACATCGAGAATCCCCACATTGTCAATCTGGGAGATTAAATTCAGAAGCGAGTCAAGCAGCAGACTGTCAAGGGTCAGGTTAGGAGCTTCAACAGGAGCCTCATAAGCCTTCTGAAAGTAGTCTGCAGCCACCAAGCCAATAAGAGGAGGCAAGCTGACAACCTCACCCTAAGCATTGTGCAACTTGTTTATCTAGTTCCTCTTCTTATGATTAACAACTGAAATATGAAAGGAGGTATTTCTATCTCCTTCACTAAGCCATTGCACCTTGGATTTCTGTTTCTAGAAAATCTCTTCTTTCTTTAGGATTCGTTCCCACTCACCCCAGATCACTTTCTCCTGGTTGTAAGTGGATAGAATGATATCCCCTTCCTCCATTCTCTTTTGAATCATTTTCAACTTATCTCTAGTGATTTTATTTTGTTGGAAAACATCCCCAAAGACCCTTTTATTCCAACCCTTCACCATACATTTAATATGCTTTAGCTTGAAAAAGATACAAAACATGGGGGACCCACACATAGGGATATTGCACCATTTAGCAATTTTTTATTTTGAAATCAAGGTGGAAATTCCACATGATTTCAAAGCAGGAGGGGTAAGGACCAACAATAGATTGATCGCATGAGGTTAGCAATAAAGGATTGTGATCATAAATAGTCCTAGGTAAAGCCTGCATAGTGTCCCTAAGCAGGCCCGACCAGTTACTAGAACACATGAAGCGATCCAACAAAACTTGAATTAGATCTTCGCACATACGTTTGTTGGACTAGGTAAAGGCTTGGCTTGACAAGTCAATATCAATCAGGCCCATTGTACTCAAATTTTTTTCCAAATCCACCATACTGTCAGAATAGTCAATCAGACCACCACATTTTTCAGAAGGGAATAGGGGGGATTTGAAGTCTCTAGCCACCAGCCAACGTGTCCCATTGTTGTTAATTATCTTATCAGCCAAAGACAACCAAAGAGAAACTCTAGCATTCCTTTGGTTGGGTGCATAAACATTTATAAGCGACCAAGAGCCTCTAGGGAAATTAAAAGAGGCACCAACACTATTTCGACAGCTGAAAAGTTCAGTGCCATTTAGTCTAGAAGGGTTCCAGAGCACTACAATACCTCCAGAGGCCCCACCAGCATCGCTATAAAAGTAGGAGGCCCCAGGCCAGACGTACTTAGCAACATTATCAAAATTTTCTTTCTTCATTTTAGTTTCTTATAGGAGAAGGACGTCCAACTTATGTTCAATAACATAGTTCTTTAGAGCAAGTTGCTTATGGGAGCTATTCATCCCTCGCATATTCCAAGACATTACCTTCATTTTTGACCTTTTTTGGAAGACACTTCCAATGTATTTTGTTTTCCCAAGGCTCATTTGTGATTTCTTGCAGACATGTGGATCTCTGGGTAGGCCTACTTGGTTTGGAGTCACCACCCACATCAGACTTTTTCTTCCTTCCTCTTCTCTTCGGGGTTATCCAGTTTTCCTCATTTGCATCAGGCACCTGAGACGAGTCCTCCAGGATGAAATCAGATGCCTCACCCAAGCCCAGATCATCCCATATTTCACCCTCTTCACCAACAGTTTCACTAGTGCTAGCAAAATTCACCTCTAACAGCGCACCACTAGAAATGACCTCATCCTCTAACACCAAGTTAGAAACATGTTTTTCAACTTTCAACACATTAACATAATCCACCTTCTCATCTAAGGACAGATTTACTAGACCCTCGGCCAAAATAGACCTGGTCATAGGCGTAGGAACAATATCACCTGGGGGAGGGGGTTCATCATTATGGCCATGATATCGATCAATGGTGACTCAAAACAAGGGATGTCAGCAATAGTTGCCAAAGAAGTAGCTTCAACGTTGGACATAACAACACTTACAGAAGGAGGGCCAGAAAGAGCAGTAGAAACTCCTTTGTTAGGATCCTTATTAAAAGATGACTTGCAGTCAGTAATAAGGTGCCTAGGTTTGGCACACTTCTGACAAAATACCACTACATTTTCGTAGCACACAGGTTGGACCTAGGACCCAAATTTTGAATAGAGCTTAACAGAGTTAGGCAGAGATTTTTTCACACAAATATTTACAAAGAAACAGGAAAACACTAACCTAGATTTCAATCTGGTAATGGAGTCAAAGGTAATGAAGTGGCCTAAAGAATCACCAATTCTCTTAAATACTAATTCATCCTAGTATTCCAAAGGTAACCTGGGAAGATGAACCCAAACCGGGGCCGACTTGTTGAGGTCCACATCTGGGTTAAAACCTGGCTTCCAATGACATAACACCAAACTGTGTTTACCGTAAACCCAAGGTCCCAAGGATAGAACAGATATCAGATCTTCAGGCATCGTGAACTTGAAAAGAAACAACCCTCCAGACATCGCACAAATCTTCACACTCCCCTTAAGTCGCCACTTAACAACAAACCATCTCCTGACCATATCCACAATAGGTCTAAAGGAGAGGAACCTACCCACTACTACATTTTCCATGGATGATAGAATCCTATCGTTGATTGAGTCAGATATAGCAAAGTCTATCCTAGATACGACAACCTCATCCTCATGAGGAGGCTGGAGGGAAATACCTAGTTTACTATTGGTTAAAATATCTTTCCACCCAAGGGGTTCGGGAGGAATCTCGATCATCGGCACATCGATCGCCAACACGGGATGCACCGAAAGATCCCCAGTCAAAATGCTTGTCCCACCAATAGTGTACCTTCATGTATGTTGTAGGAAACCTGATTTTTTAAATAAAATCTGCTACAAAATCTTGTACATTTGTTGGACACATGAAATATTTTGTTCAACATATGAAATTTCTATTTAAAAATCATATTTTATTATTTTTTGGTTGTTATTAGTATTAACCAATAGGGTTTAAATTTTAATTGGTGCAGCTCAACGGTTGAGAATCCACAAGATTGTCAATTGTTGCAACTAATTAAACTTTAAAACTTGTTGGATAATACTAATAATGACCACAAAAAAATAAAATCTAAAATTTTACTTAAAAATCAGATTGACTCTAACATACATGAAGGTACAAAGATTTCAAATTTACAAAACAAGGCATTCCTACAACAACTATCTATAATAGAGCATGCATGAATTTCACACATTCTAAAAACTATCATCTACAAGACTACAAAATTTGATCACAACTCTTTACACCAACAAAAAGCACCTAAAGAACACACCAAATTCAATGGAATTCATATTCAGGATAACAAAGTATTGTTCCTCCTTTCATATATTCTTCCTTTCACATTTTCTTTATTATTTTTCTTGCAAAATATCCCCATGCAATCTAGCTGTGGGTTTTTTCTCCTTCCTGTAGTCGAACTTCATTCCCCACTATCTTTCTCTTGGGCACGAGTTTTCCTTTTTTGGAAAGAGCCTTCAATTATATTTCAAAATTTTCCTTCCTACTTAATCCACTCTCTCCACTCTTGCAACACCTACCCTTTCAATTTTCCTCAACAAGGCATTTTCAAATTAATGAAATAGAGTTATAAAATGCATTAAATGCCCACTCACAAGCATGGGCTTGGGGATTTTCCTTTTTGGTAAATCAGAAAATGCACATAAATTAAAACAATTACCAAGAAGCAATAATTTAACCATTTTATTTTTCTCACATTGAATTGTAAAACATATTGTGCCAAAGGAGTTGAAGATTTAAATAAAATGTTCCTGCAAGCAAAACCAAGACACAACACAAGAAATTACAATAAACTTGTTTTTGGATGTGTAGGATTACCCATGCACTTGGATGCTCCTACATCAAGTTTTCTAGTGGAAGGGATATAATTTATGGTGTAGGCTGCGAGACTCCCCAAAAGAGTGGAGGTGGGAGCTCTCAATGGTGGTGGTGTTGTTGAGTGGCTCACTGATGACATGTTGATATTGTAGCTAGAGGGTTTTACCCCTTGAATGTGGCTATGAATAGAATGCATTCCACCCAAAGAACCAAGGGATTTGACCTCTACAATTGTTTTTGGCTAATGTCACCTACCAAAAGGTCCATACCCTATTAACCAATATTTTTTTTAAATATGTGCACTATACCTCACATGAGCAAGCCTATCACATTTTTATAGACATTTTAAAATTATTTTGTAAATTGTATGATTCTCCAATAACATTTTCTTATAACCTTTTATAGACTTGTGACATGACTATGATATTAAACAATATAGATCTACACCAACCTACAAATTCTTTATGGTTATATGGATAATGATTGCAAAGATTCTTTCATGGCTCTAAAAATGGCTCATTTTTATCCCCAAACCCTATCATGTTTTATGTCAATCGATAAGATTTTGGGTCTTATATACTCAATGGTGAGGTTTATTTTTCCAAGATATATCTAACAAAATATAACCACTAAAACCCTCACTAAAAGATCCCAAACAAAAATGTACTTGTGAAATATTCATCAAAACCCAAATTTGCAAAAACCTAAGTCTAGAAACACACATGCAGCCTTCAAAATACCTTCATTTTTTTAATAAGTCCATGGATTTAACCATGCATAAGAATATACTTCTACCAAGAGTTAAAAACTAGAGAGCTCTCCTCCCATAACCTATCAACTATGCTCTGATACTTAATGAAAGGAAACCTATAGTCATAATAAACTATTTTTCTATAAATTTGATAGAGAAAAATATGAAAACAAGTATTGAAATTTGATTAGACAAATGAATGTACAAATATACCATCAATATGAAACAATATTTACCTTGGTAAAATCCTTATGAGGAAAAAATTTAGCCTTCAAAAGCACTCACACACTCAATGTATTATCCCATAAATAAATATTACAATACACTTGTAGAGTCCATATGAATGGATTTTGAGGAATCGAGCTCCCTAATTTCATTCCATGTGAGAAAGAAAATGAGAATCTTGTAATGCACATCCCAATCCATTTTTCCTCCCCTCACATATACAATTAAAAGAGATTCTCAATCAACCTTGGCCAACAAGCCAAAGGTTATAATAGCCATCTTGAACAACTATTCATGTGCTTGCTTTTATAGAAATAAGTTTTTTATAAAACAACAAGTGGTATTCCATAAACCACGTGCCTCTCAAACCATGAGATTTCAAAACTATGCCCCCCTCAGTTATTTTTTTTATACTATGTTTTCACAATATTAAATGTTCTTACAATGTGCAACTCACATTACATATGTATCACAATGTTACATACAATATACAAAGTAGCCACAAGAAATCCTAACCCATATGACATGCTTCCTTATATTCCCTAATTTCACAACAAATAAATATTAATTTATTACAAACATTATCCAATGTGTACAATATAACTTTTCCCAAAAAAATATCCATAATTATTAACTAACTCAAAAACAAGATGAAATAATTAAGATACTCAACGAATGAGTCACCTTTTTTTAATTTTGAAGGAATAATATTTTATTTTTCTATAAAATTTATTTATTAAACTCTTCATTTGATATATTTCACCTATGCTTCTTTATGATCTATACACAGTAGTCTCCTTAGAAGAAGAGCATATTTGAAGAGACAACCCTATTGTTTCTTGATCCTTCTTTTTAATATTCCTACAATATTCATTTGATAATCCAACAATATTTTTTAATCTATCATAGCTCTCTATTGATATATTTTCTTCAAGATATCCTCTATTTCTAATATCTATAACTCATACCTAGAGCAGTTAAACTTCTCAATCTCTAAAAGAGATTTGTTTGACATGATTCCTTAACCACACTTGGATATATAAAATTTCTAAATCAAATTCTCTTGATAAAACAAAAAAACCTACAACACTCCAAGAAAGGTATCCCTCTTTAAAATAAAACCATAAAATTGATACCAAATGTTGAATATAGGGTACAAAATACAATAATTAAATATTTCAATATGTTTAAACATGTGATAGATCATAAAATATAAATGGAAAGATAAAAAATAAAACATGAATACACAAACCATATTTAAAAAACATATTGGGATAAACCCTTATAAGAAAATATTCACCACTAAAGAGACCCAAGATTGTATCAATGATAATAAAAGTGCAACCCTATACTGTAATCCATTATACCTTTAACTGATAGTAATCTAGTAGTATAATAGTATTTGTAAAATAATATTACAAACTCTATCCTCATGCCTCCACTATATAGAAAAACCATAAATAAGAAACCACCAAGTGGTATCCCAAAGATAGGAATCAAAACTATGAGTGCTAACAAATATCTAATGCCACATATTCATGGTCAAGCAACCCAAAATGGAATGCAACTCCTCTTATATCTCTTACACCTCTTTTAACATCATATATTCCATTATAACCATCATATTGACCAAATTCCTAAATCTATGTGCTCTATGATGGTATCTAATGCATTATCACAATACCTCCCAATTTTAATACTTTGAATGTAACCTCCCTATTCAATGCCTTCGTAAACAATATCTTAAGTATCTTGGAGAATAACTAATAAAAAAATAGTTTTCCCACCCTTACATAAGAATTCCATTTTTCACTCTTTATGATGTTTGGAAATCATACATTATTTATTGTCTACATAATTGTATACAATTAACAAAACTTAATATTTACACGGAGAATTAAAAATCTAATCCTAGTAGATCCAAACCCCTATCACGTAGTATTGCTCCTATATGTTGAGCATACACTCAGCTATGTTGTGAAATATGGAATCATCCTCAAGTTGTGGGTTGCTTATAGTGAGGATGAATCTCTAGAGCAGGCTGGTTTCCTTGGTGGATCACCTAAAACTATTGAAAACCTCAAGAAAAGGGGATAAAAGGATGCTTAAAATGAAAATCATAAAACTAAGGAGGTGATGCACCAAAAATTTGATGGTCTACTTACTGCTCTAACTCACAATCAACATCAATAAAGGACTTTTGATTTCACAACTCAGTTTGAACATGCAACACATAAGTATTTCATATGAAGAATTTGATTCAATGTTTGCTTGAAGGAAAAATAGATTTTTCATAACTACAACCTATTGAAACAACTCAGCAAAACATATGACCAGTATTACACATGATATTCTTGCTCCAAGATTGCATGAATGAGACATAACAAAGGATTCATAAACAAAATCAAAATTTATATATCAAATCATTCATTGCAAAAATGAGACAAGAGAACTAAAGAAGGAACATTGTTGCCATTGTATTGATTTGAAAGGATTTTTCTACTATTACAAATATTTTCTCTCAAAGAGAGTTACAAGACAATATTTTTTCTATGCAAAAAGAAGCAAGAACTAAAAACACAAAGGTTTAAGAGCTACATTTATAAAGAAGACCTTCAAATTAGACCTTTCCTCAAAATGGGCTACTAATTGTTGATAGACTACTGCAAACTCCTTGGAATCAGATCCTAAACTAAAGGAGTCACCTGATATTCCAACTTGGGTGTCCTCCTTTATTGTTGAAGATGACTGACATGTTTTCATTTTGTATTTTTAATTCCACCTTTGTCATTTATCATTGTGAAACTCCTAAAAATTAGGCCATTTTCTCAGTGTTTGTAATTTGGAAAGACTGGATCTCGCATAAAATTCTATCTTTATCCTCTAAAACTAGAAAACTTCCTTTTAAGTCAAACATTTGTACCCCTAAACAACTCCTCATCAAGAAAAAATTATATACCTTTGCATAGGATACTATGGCACCATGACCACTACTCTTTTGTATCAAATAACTCTCCTTTGCAATGTGAATGAATGTATTGCATTTAAACACAAAAAAAGTTGATTTACACAACCTTAATCCATTGTTACTACCCTTTGCGTTTGAACCTCACTACATCATATGATAATTATATATCCCTTGCAACCTTTATTGACAGACCTCATGCATTCAACATTGATCATGGATGTGTTGAAACCTATGCACCTTATGTCTCAATTACCCTTTAGAGGATAGTCATCTTTATTTTCAACATGTCTTTGACGAAAATAATATGATAGAAGGAAATTAATGAGATGAATAGCTCACTCATCTTAGAAACACCAAGGAATAAGATTGTCCTTCTCTTGCTACTAAGATGACTTCCATCAGTATCTTGCTATCCAATCAATTTGAAACCTTGACATCAAGCAAATCCCTACATTTCCCTTTCATGTTGTCAAGTGTATCCTCATTTTCACAATGGTGCATTCTATTCATTGTCAACAAGGTTGTATTCTATAGGACTTTGCTATTTGTGCCAACTGCCTTATGATTGATATATTCAACTCCATGAGGTGTCTGCCTCCTTATTGCTTCAAGGTGACTATCATGGTCTTTTGGCCTTTAATAAAGTGATAAGGCCTCCTTTAGTCATTTTATGGTAGATTATATTTTAAGACAAAAGGGGACATATATTGATGAACACTACTTCAATGTTTATACACATTCATTAATGAATATCCTTAAGTTCATTGCTATGAAGAACACCTTCTCACTATCAAGGATTCATGCATCATCTCTGTTGTCACCTTATATCACTACTCTTAAAAAAATTTCAATGGAAAGAGGCCTCCATTTCAAGTTGCTTGAAAATCTATCATTGTGTTCAGCATTATCATGAACTACCCCTTTGACCTTCAACTCTCCATACAATATTCTTGACTTCGGCAGTGACATTAAAACCTTTTACTTTGACCTCCTAGGTATGGTGACTATCATGGTCTTTTTCCTAAGGTCTATCCTCTATACCCTATGACTATCATAGTTTGTTTTCCTGCATCTGCCTTTGAAAATTCCTTAGAAGTCTCTTTCTCTAGCTTGTAGACTATCACAAAATGAATATCTTATTGATTATAGTTGTCTTCTTTGATAGAACCATTTGATGGACTTCTTTTGAAGAGAACATGATTAATATGCATGATGTAGGGAACTACCTTCATGCTCTTGAATTCCATTTTGATACCTCCTCATGATCATGCTAAACTTATCAACCTTGAAATATTTTATTTTTTCCTCATATGAATATTTTCCCCTTTGAAACCTTGCTCTATCTATCTTATGAGATAATGGTGAAGAAGGAAGTATTCATGAATATCATTTCAAGGTTCATGACTGTCATATAGTAGCAAGGAAATCACTACCATGACAGTCCTCTCAAAAATTACATGAATATGGAGCATAAGTTAAAGACATTGTTATTGAAGGGTTTTGATCATTATGACAATCACTCCTTTTCACTCACATGGATGCCACTATAACCTCTTCCTTCTACAATATGCCTTTTACAAACCTTTATGACAATATTTGTTTCTTCTAATAAATCTAATTTTTAATCATTCTTGCTCTCCATTGCATTCTTTTATCATGTCTATGTTTGTGCATTTGGAGGTGACTCCTTTCCTCCATACCTATTGTTTTCTTATGCCTTGAAAGCTGCCCCTTTTAACCTCATGACCTCCCATTTATTCCTTGAAAAATATAGGGTTTCAGAGCTTGACAAATCTACTATGTATTTGAAATTAAACCTTTTCCTCAACTTTTAAACCATCCTCTTCTATTGATAGGGCCTTTGAAATGAAAAGAGAGATTCAACACTTCTACATCCATCATTCACTACATGATGACAACAAACCCTAGCTTGTGCATGCATGGATCTTTCAAACAAAGGAATAAAACTTTCATATTGAAATTCAAGGGGAAGAGAAACATTTTTCCTCTCCAAACACAAAGATGATACAAAAACACTTCTTTGAAAGGCATATTAATGAAGAAAGGGGCATGAATATGGTACACCTAAACTCAAGGAAGGGAACTTGATGAAAAACCTAGTAGAAGGCTACCTTCTCCTCATCATGATTGAAAGGAACCCAGGTAGAACACAAGGAAAGTATCCTTCACCTCCTTCTATAGTGAGAAAATGATCATGACAGCCATTGAGGTGTTGTGCATATTGAAAACTAGGATTTTCTCCTTGAAAGGCTGCAACTCTCCTTCCAAAACCCAAGTTTCTCTTTTAGTTTTTCCAAAAATCAAGTAAAAAATGCATAGAGAGAAACCTATGTAACTTTTTCCCTCTCAAAAGCCGAAGGACAAAGTTAAAATTTTAACCTTATGTCAAAATATGCTCATGAGTCTTCAAAGAATTAGGCTTTTGAAAAGTCTTGTAATTCCTTTTTACAATGTTTTAACCCAAAATAAAGGCCTCTTGACCTTTACAATGTAATAATATAAGACCACACCCCTTTTCTCAAATACTTGGGATAAATTTAATATAAAATCCTTATTTTAACACATCCCCACCTAAAACCAAAGGCCTTTTTGACAAATGAGTGAACCTGAGAAACAATGAATTCACTTCTAAAGGGAAAGCCACATAGATCTTTTAAATAATGCAAATGACTCATCATACAAATAAGGTTTAACCTCATTTGGATAACACTTACTAGAAACCAAAAGGAAACCTTTATCCATCGAACCTCACGTTTTACTGTCCTTGGTGATATGCTTTACTGATGGAGTCTTGATGGAACATTGCTTTGGTTTCTTAACCCTAAAGAAGCATTGACCGCTTTACAGGAAGTACATGAAGGTTCCTGTGGGTCTCATTCTAGAAAGCCTAACCTAGTTAAGAAGCTATTAAGAACCGGATACTATTGGATGATGATGGAACATGAAGCTATTCAATTTGCTAAGAAATATCTTCAATTTCAGCAACATAGTGATCTTATTCATGCACCAACACAAGAGTTACATCTAATCACTAAACCTTGGCCCTTTTCATATTGGAGACTTGATCTCATAGGCAAGATATCCCTTCCTTCATCCAATGGAAACACATTTATCATAACTGCCATTTAGTAGTTTATGAAGTGGATAGAAGTTGTACCTCTTACCTACATCACTGGAAAACAAATAGCTAAGTTCATCCTAAACTATTTTATTTTTCGCTATGGAGTGCCATAAACCATAGTCAATGAAAATGGTAAACCTTTTAAGAATCAAGATGTCTATGAACTTTGCACCAAATTCCATATCCAAGAACACTTTTCCACCCCTTACTATCCCTAGGGAAATGATCAAGTAGAAGCATCTAATAAAATCATCCTTAAAATCCTCAAAAAGACAGTTAATGATGTCGAGCATGACTAGAACCTTCAATTGAACTCAACCTTGTGTGCCTATTGAAAATCCTTCTGTACACCCATTAGCACTACACCATTTTACCTTGTCTATTGAACCAAAGCTATCTTACCTATTGAGGTTGAAATTCCTTCTTTAAGGCTATCTTTGTAGCACCTTGTGGATAATGAGGAATATCGAGTATTCAAAATTTATGAGCTTGAACTATTGGATGAGAAACGTTTGAGTGCTCTTAACCATCTCCAAGAATATCAAAATCGCCTCAAATGTAGTTGTAATAAGAAGATCAAGAATAGGAGCTTCCAAGTTGGTGATCTAGTTTTGAAATAGAATAAAAAATGTAGCTCAATCAAGAGGGAAAAGGAAAGTTTAAGCCAAATTGGTTAGTACCTTTTGTCATCACTGCAAGTTATGGTTTAGGGGCATATCAGTTATTCACTCTTGAAGGAGAACCTTGAACAAACTATGTTGAACACCCATAATACTAAGAGGGAGGGTGAATCAGTATTCTTTGAAACCACTTAAACATTTAAAAATTTATTCCATACATCATATTCAGATTGTAGTAAGAAAGGAAACTATGAAAGAAATCATCAAAGCACATAACACATGAACACAAGATTTTTACATGGAAAACCCAAAAAGGGAAAAACCACATTGAGGATGAGCTCACAATATATTATAACTAGTTACAAGATATTATAGAAAGGCTCACTGCTAGGTGGAATCACTATCTAGTTGACTCACTACCCATAGAAAGAGAAAGATAGAAGAAAAAAGGGGTGGAATACTTTCAAGATTTGAACTACTACAAATGCATCTATAATATATGCAAAAAACATAGTTCCACTAAAGCTCAAAACACTGAATTAACACACTTCATACTCCTTTGCACTGCTCTTCATTCACATCACATTCCCACTATGATTAATAGGAATTCACACACACAAATTAATAATAATCCTCATCCAATATCAAAATGATCTTATACTTATACCCATTACATCCACAAACACCTACAACATCAATTAGTTTAGCCTAATTAGATCTATCATGCAAAACGTAACTTGTTGGATCAAGATCAAACCATAAACGCTTTTTGAACAACACCAAAACTTGTAACACATCCAAATAGGTCAGCATGGACCTATAATAGCTCCCACATAGCTAATCAACACTTATTTTAACTCCGCACAACCTAAAACATATTAGGTCAACACCGCTGGTGAGACAACATCAAAATATACCAACTAATTATTCACAAACTAAAACTCAGACCTCCAAAACACATGCCACTTGGACTATACATCCTTATAACACCTATAAACACTCTCACAAATCTGCATAACCAAATATGCTTCCTCGGTAGAATGCAGACCAATCCAAACATATACTTTGTATTGGTTAAACTGTCACTGGAAAACCCGATATACTGTCAATCATAACTTTTGAACCGAAGGACATAAAGACATGAAAATTTGGATTTAATGTCCTTAAAGACACACCAATATTTCCTTAGAACCAAAAACCAAAATTCTTCAAGGTGGACCAATGTAGACCAAGAAACTAATGCCCTGTACACTGAAAACTATGTTTTGACACTTAGCCATATAACTAGAACATATTTTCCTTGCACCAAAGCAAAACATCTACATCTCTATGTTGGATTACCATCTCCATGCTCACTCATGCTTCACCAATCAAACCACAATGTTTAAATCAATGACAACACTATATATTATCATGTGCCCATGCTCATGTTAATGACAATCTCCTCAAACTTCCAACAATATCCCCATTTTTCATTGATGGCAGCATGCATCAAGCTCTCCTCCAAATATTCTCCCCCTTTGACATCAAGGGAAAAGGGCGCATACATATTTCATGTTCTTTTCTCCATCTTTTACATTAATCATATATACTTTCTCTTCTTATTCCTTCTCCCCCTTTAATCATATATACATGAGAGTAACAGATTCCTTAAAAAATCTAACCAACTCCCCCTAACAATTCTATCCATCTAAATTGATCAAAACTTGCATTGGTAAACTATCCTCTAACTTTTGCATATATATAATAAAATATAAAATTCATAAAGAGAAATAAATATACATAGATCAATCAAAAGAAGTGTATAAAACCTGTAATTTTTCAAGGTATGTTTGCTAATCTTTCTTACCATCTTTTGAACCTTTCTTGGCCATTCTGAGCATGCAGTTCACAAAATCAAACTCCATGAGGATTTCTTCTCCATGATCTAGAGTATTAGGTACCAGATTCAATTTCATTGCTTTCCCTGTATTATTTAGAGCATTGGATATAGGTGTGAACTTTGCATTCACCAGGTCTTTGAACTATCCAAAATACAATATGATCTTTTCCTTTTGTTCCTATAGATGGAAGAATTGTTCATGTAGATTTTCAATTTCTAATATTGTAGATCCATTTGCATCAGTTTTTGGATCATAGGCACCATATGCCTTGTCAAATTTTTCCTATATTTAATTCATTTCACCCTTTATGTTTTTAGTGGAACTAGGCCACTTCAAGCAAAACTGAAATAAATCCTTGACATCTTCAATAAAATTTTGCACCTCTTTTAGATTGTTTTATAATTTTCCATGTGTAGTGGAAAATTTATCTATTATTCCTTCCAACCTTCTATCATTCATCTTATTTACCTCCTTCTCTAACTTCTCTTCAAGACCACTAGAATACTCTTTAAAAGAATCAAGCTGCAAAAGTTTCAAATTCTACACATTTGATAAAGAATTATCAATATTTACATTGGGAATACTCTCCTGCAACACCTTCACTGCTTCATCTACTAGCTCCACACTCTTCCGATGTGTTTGTAAAATCTCATTTCTAGTGGAGGTGTGGAATGCATCACCTAGCTATAACTTGTGTAGGGGGGACATTTTGTCCATACGTACTTGCTCATGTTGCATTGGAATTTGTAATAACTAGGCATAAACAACAAGTTGGAACTATGATTGCACTCTCAATAAATCTTTAATGAATCTTTGGAGGATCTCGAAGATTCTCCAACTGTCTTCAAATTACCTTCTATTAACTCTAAAAAACACAGACTAAATGCCTCAAGAGGTTGCCAATCTCCCGATACATTTTAGGGTAACAGACAAGGTCAAATGGCTTATACCTTCTACTCTTTAGGTGTTGCTAGACCTAGGCGGGTGTACCTATATGAGTGAGGCAGACTTAACTTGTGATAATCTCTTTGAAGTTTTTTTCCCACAATGAAAGATGGGAGTGGACAAAAAGACTTGATTTGGTATAAACTATATAGCAATTTTCAGAACTAAAACCTAATATGTTCAGTTAATAGATGTAAAAAGTGAATGAAACTAAATGGTGAAAAATGTAGAGAATAGTACCTTATTGGGTATGTGGAGTCAAATGAAATCTAAATGAGTAACTTCTTTCTAGAAAAAATTCAAATTGTTTGGCATATATTTTAGTTTATAACTTGTATAAACATGCAAGACTACGACTACCAAGTTCTTCTTAATGATCCAGATGAACTTCCCTGATTAATATGATCAATTAAAAGGATTTAATCTCTCCTTGAAATAACTAGTTAATTATCCTCACAGATACAACAAATGTGCACTGATAAATTGATCATAAACTTGTTATATCAATTTAAATAACCAAAAAACATTAACCTTGGAGACAACTACAGTAATACTTTCAATGAACACAACAAACAATTGATACTAGAAATATGCCAGCACATTAAATGATTCTAATTGATATCTCCATAATTTCAAACATGCATCATAGTCTCATATTTACGAAACATTGTATTCTATTGTATCCTTTTTCTATCCTATCTGATCTTCTATATCTTATCTCTATTTCATTTCTGGAACATATATTTATACATCAAAACTCGAAAGGACATGTCCTTTTAGAAATATCATATGTTTAAACAACAACAAATTAGAAGATAATCAAGCTCTGTTAAGCCACAAATGAGTTTTAGAAAGGTGATCCAAATAATCCCAGCGCTCGTACGTATCCGCATCTCCAACTGCGTTCCAGATTGTGATCTCCATCTTTATCATCTTCTCATTCTGCTCGCTCACTTCCTCCAACGTTGTATCCTCTGCAGTAGCTATCTTCAGGATTTCATTTAGTGTTGACTCACTCTCACCTTTCCATCTGGTCATTTCCTTTAGTTCCCCTCTATCATCAGAGAATGTAATCAATGTTTTCCTGGAGGCATTTATCAATCCTTGTTCATCCCCTTGCAATTCTTCATAGAAGTTTCGATGTTTATTTATAATATGATTTACAGCTTCAATTGTTGCACTGTTAGAGACATCTCTCTGGTTTGTTTCTTGAAACTTCTCCATAATCCGTCCATCCATCCTTTTATGTTCTTTTAATGTAGCAAGGGTGTGTGAATATTTATCCCAGAGTTTATTTAACCAAGATATTAAACTGGCCTGCCTTTTCTTGATTATTTCTACAATTGCATCATGTTTTCCTTGGGAGTAAGCACTTGATCCTTCCCAATGATATCTTGACTGAGAGCTTTCACCTTAAGTAAGCATCTTGGTTGACTTCATTGTAATACCTACCAAATCCTTTAGGCAGTCATTTTCTCTCAACATCCTTTCATTATTTGTTTTGTACATCTCTCTCTCCTTAATCAACATCTGAATTTGGGCTTTGTTTAGTTTCGCAACATTAATTCCAATTTTTGTGGTAGCCACAGGATCAACTTCTCCAACCTTTAAATTCATGACATGCTTGAATTCCTTTTCAGTGTCAATAACTATTGATTTCCTATGGGGTGGATATAAGGCCCAAATCATTAATGATCCTTCATCTGTATTGTATTTAGATCTTGCATACACTTTTGTTACCTTTTCTTGGTCTAGCTTGTGTGGAGCATTATTGTCCTTTAAGAAACTATCAAAGACTAGTGTAGAATTGAGATCTAGCCCAGGAAAGATCATGACACCGGCATTTTCCAACATTTTTCTCCCCTTTTCAGGGGTCATTCATGTCATCTCCTCATCTACACACCTCCTTAAATCATTCAATAATTTCTCTTCATCACCTACAGTAATATTATCAACCTTTTCCCTTGTTTCTTTTCCCTTCTGTTTATACAAAAATGCTTTAAATTATGGGGAATTAACAAATTCATCATCTGATACAAATGATTTGTATTCTATATGCCTTGCATCTGCTTCCTCGTTCTCTTCAATACTCAACTCTCGGGTTGGGAAAATATAATGTTGAGTTCTTAATCTAGACACTTTACTTGGTTGACTTTGTGGCATATTATTCTTGGATGCCTCTTCCCCAGAAGACAACAACTCTGCATCTTGCAACCTTTGATTATAACTTTCGACCACCATCTTTGCTTCTTCCTCATCCAAATTTTGGATCATATCATCAAAGTGATAGGGAACATGTTGATACCCTCCGAAGTTTATCTTTATTTTAGCAGATTAAACCTTTCACTGAAACATCTTGTAGTCTCCTCGAAACCTCAAGATATCACCAACTATTAAAAAATGTACATTTCTCTAATGTCCCACAGTCTCATCGACATTTGGAGTCTCACCGATGAAGTAAATTCTATCGGTAAGACTTTGAAACTCGAAAATACTCCTACCGATGCTAATTGTCTTGTTGAACTCATAATTCCAATAAATCTTAATCACATGCTCTATTTGGTGAAACTCTCCCTGAAGCACCTCATCGGTGTGACTTATGGGTCGGCAGGACTACATGACTTCATCCCGATAGTCTTTTGATAGAATCCCTTTGCGCTTTTTCGGCAAGACCTGATGCTTTCGATAAGACTTCACTCCGATAACTTTTAGTTTGGCCAAAATATTTCCTCGTGCACTGGTCGGTAAGACATGCATTAATTCGTTATGACTTATTCTAATGATAGCTCTCTTGCCAAGATGATCCTTCTATCGCTAAGACAATAAATTGTATCCTGACGATATGTGTTTATAGATGGAATATTTCGGTATGAAATTCCTGTAGTCTTGCCGATAGACAACAACAAGTATGTATTAATAAAATAATACATTATGGATTGGGGAGACCCTCACCATCTTATGCCGATAGGAATTATACTGTAAAATACTCAGGATTAGATGGATTCTACAGGACTTCATGATAAACTATGAGCAAAATGTTATGAAGAGAGGCTCTTGTGCTTATGGTAAAGATTCATTTGGAAACTCATGGGTATGAACAACTTCTAAAATTTTCAGAATTTTACAGTTCTAATAGTGGCTCCGTTTGGGGATGAATGGTTGTGAAATCATTGCAAGGATCCAAATTTCTGGGTGAGCAGACCAGACTTTCAAAGTGATGGACCAGTGAGCAAGATGGAATGAATGGAAATGGAAATGAATGTGACCCTACACTACTATACATGGAAAGATTATTTTGAAATAAGGAAAATCAGGATTGTCCATGTACTGGAAATTCTTGTTCCCTTTATTTCCTAGACTACTATGCATGGAAGATAGAATTTTGAGAGGATTATCAAGAATTGTCCATGCACTGGCAACCCTTAATCCTCTGTATTTCTCAAGAGAAAAAATGCTTCAAAAATTTCCCATGCACAAGCAACTCCTGATCTTCACCAACCATATTTTGTAGATAATATGAGTCTTCACCTCTCTTTCCAACAACCACAAAAGGTCCTAGCCACAAGGCTTCAAATTTCCTATGCTTTCCCTTCCCCTAACACCTTGCATTCCACATCAGCACCAGATCATTCTCCTCAAATTTTCTATCTTTTTCTTTTTTATCAAATAAATACTTTATCTGTGCCTACAACTTCATGTTTTGGTTTTGAGCTACTCTCCTTATTTCATCAATTTTAGCTACTTGCTCCATTCTCTCCTCCATAGGTTATGGAATATCCAAATCTTCTTGAAGGATAAAGTTGTAAACTAGTAAAAAATTATGTAAAGGCATCCTAGCTTGTGTTCCATACACCAATTCAAATGGGGAATTTCCAATTGCCTTTTTTACAGTGATCTTATCAGCCCAGACAACCAGTTTTAGTTTTGAATCCCAAGCCTTCTTATTCTAACCTAACATCCTCCTTATAATCTTGAGAAGAATTTTATTGTTGGACTCTACTTGACCATTAGCTTGTGGATGGTAAGGAGCTGCATAAGAAATGGTAATGCCATATGTGCTACAATTTTTTTTGAATTCATTGGATCTTAAACACATCCCATTGTCAGTAATGAATCTTAGTGGTGTACCAAATCTGGTAATGATGTTATCCATTAGAAAATTTGTCACAACTTTACTTGTAGCTTGCTTGGTTGGGACTGCTTCTACCCATTTGGTAAAATAATCAATGGCCACCAGTATCCACTTATGTCCTCCATTTGATTTCTCTTGTATCTCCCCAATGAAATCAATTCCCCACTGATGAAAAGGGGCTTCAGCCTACAAAGGCCTCAGTGGTAAAGCTCCCTGATACTTCATTTTCCCAGAGAATTTCTAGTAGGCTTCACATCTTCTTACATATAAAAAGGAGTCATTAAAAACTTTCAGCCAATAATAACCTGCCCTGAGAATTTTATGTGTAGTTGTCTTTGCAAAGTAATTCCCTCCACAAACCCCTTCATGCATTTCACTTAAGACATGCTTAGCTTGTGACTCATCTAGACATAACAATAGTATACTGTCCCTATTCTTCCAAAACAAATCTCCATCCATGAACACATAATTAGATGCTTGTAGCTTCAAAGTTCTTTTCTAGATGTCACTCAATCCTTCTGGAAACTTCATGTATTTAAGGTAATGCATGATGTTTGCATACCAAGGAGTATGCTCATTGCTTGCAATTGCATTCTCTTCCTCCTCTATATTGCAAATTTGATTTGCTTCAATATTTTCTTCTGCCATTAACCTCGCCAAACCCTGACCTCTCACTAGTTTAGTGATTTGTATCTCCATATCAAACTCTTGGATTTTATTAATCCATCTACATCTTTTTCCTGTTACCTCAGATTGTGTTAGAATATCCTTAACAGTTGTATGAGGGACATAGTCAATCACCTTAGCTCCAACAAGATATGGCCTAAAATCCTTTGTAGCTTTTACTAATGCAAAAGCTTGTTTTTCCATTATATCATATTTCAATTCTGACCCTTGCAATGACTTACTGAAAAAGGACACAGGTTGTTCATGACCTTCCTCATTTTTCTGTAACATGACAACAGCTATAGTGTGTAATGAAGCAAATGAAAATATTTGAAAGGGTTTTGAAAAATCTAGGGACTTAAGGACAGGAGCTTCCTTGATAGCTTTTCCAATTGATATGAAAGCATCTAATGCCTCGGTAGTCCATTCAATCTTCTGTCCCTTTCTTAACATTTTTTATATGGGCTTAATGATCTCAGCAAAATTAGAAACGAACCTCCTAACAAAATTAATCTATCCAAAGAATGACTGGATGGCTTTGATGGTCTTAGGAATTGGAATTTTATCTATAGCTTCAACCCTCTCAGGATCTATTCTAATCCCCTCCTTTGACACATGTCCTAAGAGCTTACCCTCTGTGACTGCAAAATGACATTTCTTAGGGTTCAGACTAATCCCATATTCTAAAGCTCTAATAAATACCTTTTCAGATGTTCTACATGATCTTCAGCCCTCTTTGAATAAGCAGTAAGGTCATCCTGATACACCACCATGATAGCATTAATGAGGTCTGCAAATGCTACGTCCATAGCTCTTTGGAAAGTTGCTCCTGCGTTCGTGAGACCAAATGGAATTCTTATGTATACATATGTCCCCCATGGGGTTGTAAATGTTGTTTTATACTGCTCATATTCCTTAACTTTAACTTGGTTGTAGCCTGAAAACCCATCCATCATAGATAACAGCTCACACCCTGTCACCTTATGTAGTGTAGCTTCCATGTTAGGCAAAGGGTAATTATCCTTAAGAGATGCCACATTCAAATTCCTGAAGTCCACACATAATTTGATATCTCTATTTTCCTTCCTCATAGGAACCAGGTTTGAGACCCAAGTCAAGTGCCTAATTGGTTTGATGATGCCACCATCTCTGAGTTTTTCCAGTTCTTCTTGCATTTTTGGTTCCAATGTTGGATTAATGGTCTTTGCTTCTGTCTAAACAGCTTTGTGTCTGGCTTCAATGGTATTTCATGTTGAAACAAATCTTCCCTATATGCTTTTAGATCTTCATAAGACCATGCAAACACATGTTTATATTTTCTCAGTAATGCTATCAACATTCTTCTAATTGTCGGGCTTATTTTCTTCCCTATGTACACCTTTCTTGGTGCCATCTCAGTCCCCAAGTTGATCTCTTCAATATCCTCCTTCTTGACTGGTATTTGCTTCATGAGGGACTGATCACTTCCATCATACACTCTCTCCAATGCCACTATCCCTTTAGGAAGCTTATTTGTTTTAAGTTGTAAGATCTCCTTCCCAAATACTGTTTGCTTCCCATCTACTTCCTCAACAAAGGCATTGAAATCAATTTATTGGGCTTCATATTGATCTATACAGTGAAGAAATTTCAAAAGGTCAGTATCATCATTAAAAACCTACCAACTATATATGTTATCAGGCACATCAGGCCTTGTTTTGAACTCAATTTGTGATACTCCATCCAATGTAATATCATCCCTTTTTAGCGCCACATTTGCTAAAAATTCTGCCATTATGTTCTTTGATCTATCAATCCACTCAATTGAGAAGGCATCAAACAACTCAATTGTGTCCCATACAACATTCCTATATTGCTTTAATCTCTTATTTTTTTCTGCATACTTTGATTTAACTTGTGAAACAACTAATTCAAAATCCCCTAAAATGCCAGCAGCTTGATTTTATGTTTTATAGCTATGTTCAAACCTATTAGTAAAGCTTCATATTCTGCCACATTGTTTGTACATTCAAATGCTAGCAAAAATGAATACTTAAACGTAATACCTTCAGGTGAAACAAATACTATTCCTGCTCCATTACCTTCTTGGCTACATGCTCCATCAAAGTACATTTTCCATACACCATTGCAGCTTTGTGCAACATGCTTTTCAATTGGATCAGCATTGACTAATTCTGGCTGGGCTGGTTTTATCTTAAAATTTCCAAGATCCACATCACAAAAACAATTGATTTGATCTTGAGGTACACAATCAACATCTTGGTTCATCTTGTATAATTTAACTTCCTGACCATTCACTAGAATTGTTGCATATGACAAATCAAACCAGACATTTCCCCCAACCGTTGTCATCCATTGTCTTGATAGAAGCATCCCAAATTGAGGTGGGGTGTCAATTACTGTTATATCGATATTATAAGCTACCTGAGGATAAGCAGCCAGTTTGAGTTCAACATCTTTCATTATACCCACGATAGGAACAAGTTAGTTATCCATTGCATAGCACTTGCCTCCATTAGTATCCACCCACATGCCAAGCTATTTCATAACTCCTACTGGCATAATATTTTTGGCAGCACCAGAGTCTATCATGCAATTCCTCAACAATTTGTTATTTATGAGTAATGTAGCAAAAAAAGGATCAACTTGTGGGGGATTTAATAATGCATTATTAGGGCACACTTTTGGAATATTCACTTTCTCTTGTTTATTAATAGTTTTAGTAGCCATCTTACTTTTAGAATTTACATGTTTTTCATTACCATTTGTTATTAATTGAATTGTACTGTCCCTATATTCCTTAATTTTCATCATCTCAAGTAGTGGGATAGACATTTTTTCCTGAGATAAAGCCTAAGTGAAGTCAAAAGAAGAACCCTCTGCCTTAATCATTTTCTTTGTTTTGACATTTCTCCTTTGTTCTCTTCTTTTTCTCTTTTACTTGGCTGATCAGTTTTTTGCATTTATTTGTGTAATTCCTTTACTTCCTCCTTTTGGACAGGCTTCTGTTTGCTTTTATCATGTTGTTTGTTTTCTATTTTCTTCAAAATTCCTTTTGTCACCTTTTGATCCTTCATAAAGATTCCCCTGGGGACACCTTCCTTCTCATTCACTATCCTATTTCTCAACCAGTACTTACTCTTCACTTCTTCAACTGTAGCAATGGTTAATCTCTCTATCTCCTCTTCGGTGAGTTTCCTCATACTGCATTGAGTGGGTATCTCAATAGAATGTGGTTCAGTATAATCTTCTTCAGAGTCAGAAAGAACCTGTGGTTCAACCATGTGGACATTGTACCTTTGATTTGAAACATCGGACTCATAACCTTCATCCTATGAAGATGAGTACCTCTCCTCAACATGGTGAAAAGTATTTGAAGTCAAATACACTGTGTGATCTTCTCCACTGTTACCCATTAGCATTCTGTCTTCTTGCGTTCTTTGGGCTACAACACAGTAATATGGGGAATGTGGCTTATCACAAATTTCACAAAAATAATTGTTATTAACCATATATGTTCCTTTCTTCCTTAATGGATCAAGAGTTTCTTTGTTTCTAGGCCTATCTATTATAGGTTTTCCATCCTTCCAATTTATATTATAGGGCATGTCATGTAACCTAGGCCTTTCATTTTTGTATGTGTTCTCCTATTTGTATTGATAATTATTGGTTTGTTGAGGAGCCCTAGGGTTGTCTCTTTTACTGATTATCCCAACAACTTTCCTATTGTTTTCAATTGTTAATGTTATCTTTTGGGCTTCAGCTAAATCTCTTGGGAACCTATTTCTCAGTTCATACCTCATTTTAGGATCGAACGCATTCAAATAGAAACTCAATGCTACAAAGTCTGGCAACTTTGATCCAGGAGGTATCTTATTTTGCAATTTATTAAATCTCTGGTTGAAATCATAAATTGAGTCATTCTAATTTTTCTGAATCCGCATTAATTGATGAAGAGCAACATCTGGTGCACTTAGATTCCCATATTGTTTGAGGAATCGATCCTAAAATTCTTGGACAGAATTGATAGAAGCTGTTGAACCAATCCCTAGCTTCTTCAGTAAGTGACATCATGAAAAAACTCATGTGTAAATCCTCATATGGCACATCCAAATCTTGGATGAAAGCATTGAAGCTCCTTAAATGATCTTCAACAGTGATTGCACTACTCCCTGTAAAATTTGGAACAAGACTTCTCTAATTTCCATCCATTGGGTAAGGGTATAATTGAAACCCTTCCAGGTTGAATTGTCTAATCATTGTTGTGTATTGATGGGGGGAGGGTTAGGTGGGTACTGATACTGGTACATTGGATTATTGTATTGTGTATTACAATGTGGCATATAATGTTGACCATGAGGTGGTTGTGTATATGTATATTGTGAGGGAATATGTGGTGGATGGTTTGGTTGTTCGTATTGATTACCCATCTGATTGTGAGGGGCCTTTGATGGATCAGAAGGCCCTGCACCATTATTTCCCTGCTTATGAGGCGGTACATATTTTGGCAAACCAACTGTCTGAGCAGTAATTTTAGCCTTTTGCAATTTGAAGTCCCTCATTGCTTGTATCATTTGGGATTTCTCCTATTCAACTTTTAGTTCTTCTAGTTCCTTTTTTTGTAACTCAAACTATGCTTTTACTTCTTCATGAGTTAAAGATTCATAATTTTCCTGAGGAATCACATGATCATTGAACTCATTTTGGTTACCCTCCATTCTTTGATCATATTCCTATTGACATCTAAGT
>VDFB02141535.1:0-17761 GCA_007258455.2 Sequoia sempervirens
TATGCTTCTAGAAGGAATTGGAATCATGTTTTGTATAGAAATGAAGAATAAAAAAGGTAGATTTCAAGTCATGATACTACTTTGTGAATGAGAACTACAAACTCCAATAAATTTATTGATTAATTGTCATGTACCTTGGTCTTGTATAGAACCTTGAGGATTGGTAAATGAACTAAAATTGTTGATTGTCTCCCCTTAAGGACAAATTTTATTCAACTTCAAGAGCTTATAAATCCTTGGGAATTCATGATTTTGATAATTATGTTGTTTCCCATTGTGCTTGGTACATGAGGAGAGGATAATCATATAGTTTGAAATGCATGATCATAATTTTGGATTGTATTTGAAGTATACAAGTTATATAACAATGACCAATGGGTGATTGCATAGCATGGGATATGTGTGTCATTCACTAGAAGACCTATGTAATCATAAAGTAATGCTTGTGCTTTATTTTGATGACTTACTCATTACAAACATTCTAAACTCCTTAATCCATAAATTATAAAATCAAGTTAAAATAATAATTCAAAATGTCCTACATAGGCCTTCTTCACTACTTCTTAGGGATGACCATATTCCAATACTAAAACTCTAGTGTGGTATTTCAAGTCAAATATGCACATGATCTACTTTAAAATTTCAATATAATTGATTACAAACTAGAAGCCATACCTATTAAAGTAGGAATAAAAACTTGATCATAAACCTTCAACTAAGAAAGTCAATCCTACCTTTTCTAGACAGGTAATAAGAAGTATAATCTACCTTATTATAACTAGACTAGATATTACCTATACTAGAGGCATTGCTTCTATATTTATGTAATATCCATATCTTGATCATTGGAAAATGACAAAAATGATTCTAAGATATATCAAAAGTACACATAATTAAGGTATTTATTATACTTGCACCAAAAAATTTAAATTATCTAGTTATTGTGATGGTTGATTGTGCCAGTAATTCTATTGATAGGAAATCTACTTCTACCTATCTTTAAGTTTGGTGCAGTGTATCACTTGGAGTGGCAAGAAATAAATAATTGTTGCTCTCTTGTGCACAAAAAAATAATATAGAAGTGCAATAGAAGTTATATTCCTTCTTTATTTCCATCCTACGACCTTCCTCTATACATTGAAGTGATTATCACCAAACATATAAGGTTAAAAGTGTGCTAGTCTAAATATTTGAAATTTAAAGTTGATTTACCATCTTGGATACTTAGAAGAATCTTTGAATCCTAAAATAATCACCATCAAATCTTATGGAAATTCAAAATAAGAGTCTATTTGAAAAATACATCTATCACTTGAAGTGGATCATGCCATACAACAAACCTTCTTACACATCATTAATCTTGATATTCCTTACATTATCCTCCTAGGTAGTTTACGGGCCCATGTAAAGCAAGTTGTACCCTCTACCTTCCATTTTAATGCATAAAATTCCCACACTTAGAAGAGGAAGCAGCTCTATTTGTTGATCTCCATCCCTTTCAATATAAATATGTTGAAAAGTCACTATTAAAAAATTATTAATCATTTCCCCTTTTTCAATGGTACCTTAAATCACAAACACTTTGTGCATAAATCCAACTAGACATGCATCCACATCTACAACATGACATCCTAAATCCCACATAAATATTGTTAAAAAAGGTTATGGAGAATATAAGATCCAAGATGCAAATGTAGGAAAGCTTCCTCTCTCCTATTTTTTTTGGTATGCCTAGTAACAATCTAAAGCAAGCAAAGATCTCAATATAGTATGGCTCAACTACCTTCATACAACATAGGCTCCCAATAGATGAAAATATATAATATTTAAAGGGATCATAGCTTTGTGAAGAAGACACATTTGCACCTTATTTTGAAAAGAATGAATATCATTTAGCCAATAGGATACATAAAATCATGAACTACAAAGGAAAATTCATTAGACTTTATGAACAAGGTATTCTAGAACCTATGCATATACATAAGAATACAAAAAATTTGGGACTAGGATATGTTCAAGTTGTGATGAGAAATCTAATTATGCCAATGATACATATAATTTTGTTAAGAATGCTTCTTCCAATATCAAACATGTTGAAACAAAGTGCATCCATGACCCCTACGAATACCTTGTCATAACTAATCCTTTTTTTAACAACACCATCCTTACTATCCACTTGGATCTTAAATGCCACAAATTTATTAATTGGGACCAACAAGAAAGCATATCATTAGGTACACATTTGAAAATGAGGAGGGTGTGTGCAAGAAGTTGAGACAACTTTTTGGCCCAAAAGTGGAAGTGCTTTCCCTGATTTTCAGAATTTGTGTGATTCAATTTGACCTAAAAATTTTAAGCACTTAGAGATTGAATCTTAAAAAAAGTCAGTAATATGAAATGTATTACTCTGAGTCAAGTTTCCAAATATGCAATTTATTTTAATACCCAGATGATACAAATTTATTTTCAATAGGCATGTCTAAAAATAACTTTTTAAAATATTTTTTTTACCATACCATGCATGTGTACACCCTCCATATTTTGACCTAAATAATTGAATTTTTTTTAATCCTCTTGGGAAAAGATTTGTAACACACTCAAGAATTTGGAAGATTTCTTCTTTTTTTTTGAATATTTTTTTTAGTTATTTTTTTATTGGCCATATTTCTTGTTTTAAAAAATCCTTGTCTACAACATGCATAAGATGACCAAAACTTATCATTTTTTGATTTTTTTTCAACAAATTGAAAAATAATTACTAAAAAATGTGGGCATATAATTTATTTTTCAAAAAAAATATTTTAATAAAAGTTATTAAAATACTAAAAAGCACTCAATATTTCAAGCTTATGGACCAATTTCCCCATAAAAATATTTGAAAATAGAAAAAAATAATCCTATTATAAAAAATTTTAAGCATATTTAGAATCTACACAATTCATCTATACTGGTTTTTAATTTCATCAAAAAATTCTACAAAAACATTCGTATTATATGTCCAAAGCTTCACGACTTCCCAACCACCAACCATATGGCTGGATCCCCTCAAGCCTTTTCTTTCCAACTCCGAAAACCCATAGAAAAATAAGTTGAAAATTGTTTCTTTTAGAAATGGGATCCCATTTGTTTTTTTTTTTTTTTAATTTTAACCCTTTATGAAACATGATCTTGTTCTAGAAAATGGGATCCCATTTTTGGCTCAGGGTCTCGAAGCGAAATGGGATCCCATTTGCTAAATAACAGGATCTTGTTTCGTTTTGCCCGATTTCGAGTATTTTCTAAGTCTGAAACTTCCACTAGAAGTGGACTCATCTTCTTGCATTTACCTAGGAAGCTCTTGTAATATTTATGGGACTTCAAGATAAAATTCGATTAAGGGATCACAAGAAATTATTTGAGGTAAATTTAAACACATGTGCATACTTTGGGGAACAAGAGGAGCTAATTAGTCCAACCATATCAAAAAATAAAAAGAAAGCAAAAGAGTGAAATTCAAGAAAAATAGGACATGTCCATTGGTGAAAACTCTTTTAGGGTGTTAATGGATGAGGAGTTCAACCTTCCATCTACACCTATGCACTTACAAGATAGGTTGATATCAATGGTTAAGAAAACTAAATAAATTAATATTGATATAGAAGAAGATAAAAAAATCACCAAAATAGCTACCACTTTAACTCTTATGGAGAAATAAATTGTTTATACTCTTCTTAAATAGTCAATAAACATTTGTGCCTAGTCATATTTTGACATGCTTGGATTAGATCCATCATTAGTAGTGCATAATATTTTTCTACATCCATATGATGAAACTATGAAGAAAAATTTAATAAAGATACATTCTCAAATCACTCTCCTATTCAAACAAGAATTACAAAATCTCTAGGAAGTTAGATTCATGTAGCCTGTTGATTATTCCATCTTGGTACATCCAAAATTGTTTGTATCAATAAGAAGTGTAAATGAATTCACATATGTACAAAATTTAGAGATCTTAACAAAGCATGTCCCAAGGATGAGTTTCCCTTGGCTAGTATGATAGTTAGCATCACTATAGGACATAAAATTTTAGTGCTCACAGATGGATTATCTAGCTATAATTAGATCCAAATTATACTTGAAGATAAACAAAAATTAGCTTTTATCACTTCTTGGACTATATTATACTATTGAGTTATGCCTTTTTGTTTGAACAATTTTGGAGTAACCTATCAATGAGAAATTAAAATAATCTTTCATGACATGCTTCATGATATTTTGGATGACTTATTAGGAAATTTGAAAGCTAGATCAGAGCATCCTAAAATACTATAATGCATTTTCAAAGGCTAAGGGAAAATAATTATATTTTCTCAATCCTAAGAAGTGCATATTTAGCATCATGTTAGGTAGGCTACTAGGCTTCATAATTTCTAGAAAAGGTATAGAAACAAACCCTATCAAAGTTAAAGAAATTACAGATATGCCTTCACCACATAATCTTAAACAAATTCATAGTCTATATGTAAAGCTTCATGCCATACACAAATTCATTACTTAGGTTGTAGATAAATTCCAACCACTCTTGTTTTTTATAAAGAAGAATATAGATTTTCATTAGGATGATCCATTTCAACATGCCTTCAAATATCTAAAATAATATCTCACCAATCCACTAGTTCTAATGCATGGACTATCCCAAATAAGCCATTGATTCTTTATATTTTAGCTACACAAGTTACTTTCGGAGCCCTCTTAGCATAGTATGATGATCAAGGAAGAGAAATGGCTATTTGTTGTATCAAAAAAATATTAGTTGGATATGTTTAGTTAAATTCACATCTATGGAATAGGCATGTTTAGATATGGTTTTTAATCATATAAATTAAGGCACTACATGCTCAATCATTAAACTAAGCTTACTACCAAAATTGACCCTCTCAAATATTTTTTCAAACCATCTCTAACAAGGAGAATGGATAAGTGGGTTATGTTGCATAGTGAGTTCATTATTAAATATGTTTATCAAAAGGAAATCAAGGGACAAGTAGTACTAGGTCAGTTGGTTGAAACCTGCTCCTCGGGCTAGATCTTATGGTTTATCCTTGATGACAAAATCTCTTTCAGTTAGTTCTCTTTGATGATCAGTCTCAGGATGGTTCTCTTTGCATACCACAAGTGTATTTCACATGATTACAAGCCATTTGATTACATTCTTTGAACTCACATTTTTGAAGGCTTACACATATCGGCGTGAGAATGCTAGGGTCTCCCCGATCCATTTTGAAATGTCTGTGTTTCCTATTGGCAAGACATTTCTGATGTCATGTCGATTGGATTTTTTACTTTCTGGCAGCTTTCGGCAGGACTTCTCTTTTGTTTCGATGACAGAAAAGGATCATATCGACAAGTGTTACACCGTCAGTATGTGGTCATAGCGAAATTGCTTTGTCTCACCAATCAGAGGTTGAATGGGAACATATCGGCAAGAGTTTAAGGCTTCGGTGAAGGGTCTTAGCGAAAAGGGTTATGTCTCACCGACCATATGCATATGGAGACTTATCAGTAAAACTAATGGCTATCGATATAATGTCTTGGCGAGACCTTGTTGTCTTACCGATCAGCAACAAATGGGTGCTTTTCGGTGAGATATTTCATTCGATATAATATCTTGGCGAGGTTTTCTTGTCTTGCCGACTGACAACGTAAAGGTATGCATCTCGGTAAGAGTTGGGGTTTTCGGCGTGAGGTCTCGGCGAGTGACCTTCTCGGCCTCAACGATGGAGCAATGTAATGGGGATTTTGTCGATATTGATTGACTTGTCTCTTCAAATTTAATAATAACAAGTGGATGAAGACTTCGAAAGACATGGTGTGCTCTACAGGAGGTCTCCCCGATATCATAATGTTATAGCAAAGCACATAAGACAAAAGGTTTTCTGTCGGTGTGAGAACATTAATGTCTTGGCAATCTATTGTGAGCTCGGGGCTTTCGGAAAAACAAGTGAATTCTCTATAGGGTCTACCTGATAACAAAGGGTCACGGCAAAATAGAAGGAACCAAAGTATGATTAACGATTGAATTTCCTTCGGCATAATGTTACATCGATGGAAATGAGAGTTTAGGGAAAATTTTCATGATTATTCATTTTGGCTAGGTATGGAACCCTAGCCTGGCCGCCATCATGAGAATTTTAGTTTATGTTGTTGCTGGCTGTAACGGCTTTATCAGTGGTATATGGAAGTTTTATTTGGTACATTTTTGGTTGGAAGCTTGACAGTGGTTGATGGAGCCATGGGAGTTGCAGATTTGTCTGTGGTGGGCAGTTGTGCTTTTTAAGCAGTGAAATGATCACATACGTTATAGATTTGTTGAGGTCGGATCTTAGTTGGGTGAAACAACTCTTGTATTGGGAAATCAATTTCACCTCGACTAATAATCTTGCTAGGTACAAGATGAAGATTTCTATTATAAACAACTTTGTTAACTTCAGTCTGAATATTCTTAGGTTGGTTGTTTAGCTGTTACTTCTGAAGACAGTTACTTTTTTGGCATTTAAATCAAAAAGATGTATAAATAGAAGCAGAAAACTATGTTTTCTATTCGGTAGTTGTAATTCTAAGATTATCATTCCTTGGCTGTATGAAAATGTATGGATAAAACTCTGCAATAAAATTTGAATAACAAGATGCATAGATATTGTAAATTTCTTCTCTATATAGTATTTTAGGGATTCAATTATTGAATCTTTAAGGTATTCTGTAGACGAGAAAACAGAGAAACATGTGCTTAACTGAAAACATAGAAATCCTCTGAGTTATTATTGTTGTTCAAATCATAATTTGATGGGTTGGTACTCCTTGAGATAGATATCTCTAAACGAGGGGTTGGTGCTCCTTGAGTGGGTGCTCAAAAATCAGCCTATAAGGCATTGTGAACAATTGATTAAAAATATTAAGCCTGCAAGGCATTTCGGGAGTGGTTTTTATACCCATGGAGGGTTTTCCACTCGACAAAATCTTGTGTCTCTTTGTTCTTATGTGTTCTCATAGCTTTCTTGTATTGTTGTTGTTTACTAGTTCAGCATTTGTGGGACTATTACTTTTCTCAATTCTGTTTTGAATGATTACATTCAACTCATGAATGCATTAATCGAGTAATATTGAGATCAAATCTGAACTATGTTTTTGAATTTTTGAAAATTGGTCAAATCTGTTAAGTCACGATTCACCCCCTCTCGGTGTCATTTTAACTCCATGAAACATCACTTACAGATACCCCCTTTGAACTTCAACTTCCTAGATGAATCCATTATCATTCTTGAAGAATCATCCAAATGGAAGCTCTACTATGATGGTTCCTTCACTACCCATGGCTCAAGGGTAGGAATCTTGTTCCTTACACCACAAGGTGACCTTATACCAAAGGAATTTCAAATCATCCCTACATCAATAACATTGTTGAATATGAAGTTTTTCTTTCAGGCTTCAAGATCAAAATTTGATAGAACATCACACACTTGTTAGTTATTGACTAGTAATTCTCAGCTAGTCATAAAATAGGTTAATGGTGAATATCAAACTAAGGATGATAAACACATCTCATAGAAGAGAATGGTTGAAAGATTAAAATACCTTTTTGCTCATATTTAGTTTGAGAAAATGTCTTGTGTGAATAGTAAAGTAATTAATGCAATGGCATCCATTGGTTCTTTCCTTAGCATGCACACTAACACTCCAAAATATTAGTTCTTTATTTAATAGCTCATAATTTTAGCATAAGACATCCCTAAATAAAAAATGATATTTGAGGTTGTTATTCTCAAATCCCCATGGTATCATGATATTCATACTTACCTCCACTCTTAATCCCTTCCACTAACCTTTCATTTAACTAATGTAAATCCTTCATTCACCATACATCTCATTTCTCTCTCCTTGATGGCACACTTTATTATCGGGGCTATGATGACACATTTTTACAATGTTTGGATATATATGAAGAAAACTTAGCTATCAAATAAGTTTATGATGGTATCTAAAGAGCGTACACTAGTGGTATAGTCCTAACAAATATTTTTTTAAGAACAAGACATCATTGGTCCACCATAGAACACGATACATATCAACATGTCAAAAAATGTACAACATTTCAAAAACATGGAGACCAAATCAGTGACCTTAGTCTCTCTAGTTGATCACCACTTCATGGCCATTTTCTATATGGGGCCTTGATCTCATTGGAAAGATAAATCCCCCATCCTCCAACAGCAAAAAATCCACCATCACTACCACTACTTGTACTTCACTAAGTGGGTTGAAGTCATTCCCATCACATACACCATCAACCATCAAATTTTCAAATCCATCCATCATATGATTTTTCACTATGGTATCCCTTCCACCATTATCTTTGATAATGGAAAATCCTTCAAAAACCATGAGATGTGAGACCTTTGTGACCAATTCCACATCAAACATAAGTGGTCCACTCCATATTACCAAAAAAAGGAAATTATAAAATAGAGGCATATAAAAAAATCATTATTAAAATCTACAAAATGATAATCAATGATGTTGTCCACTATCCCACCATATGGGCTTATCTCACTAGCATTTGTACACATATCAATGCCACCCCTATTCCCTCATCTTTCCAGCATTGAAGCTATCTTTCTAACTAAGATTAAGCTACAATATTTTTGCATCTCTTTGTGACCTCATCATTGATGAAGACTACTTAGTGGTTCGATTGCATGAACTAGAGCTTCTTGATGACTGTTGACTCAATGTGCTAAATTGTCTTAAAGCATATCAAAATTAGATATTTTGTAACTGCAAGTGCATAAAAACTAGAGAATTTGTAGTCAGCAATCTTATGCTCAAAGACAATTAGAAGAATACAAATCAATACCATGAGGAAAAAGAAAATTTTTAGCCAAATTGGATGGTTCCCTATGTCATCATTACCAAATATGGATTAGGAGCATACAAGATAGCAACACCAATATATCAAGAGTTGGACAAACCTATGAAAATTATACATCTCAAGCAGTTCCATGCATGATCTAGTCACAACAATTTTATCACCATAAAATTCCAAAAAAAAACCAAAAAGTAGAAAACTAAAAAAAATTAAACAAAATAAATGTAAAAATAAAAAATTACCTCTAATGAAAACCATGTTATGAAACCTTAGGCAAGTACTATGATGAAAACCTACTTTCCAACATCATGTGTAAGCACCTCTGCTCCATTATTCCACAACATATTTGTACTTGAGGTAAAAGTAAGGTATAGTCCACCTTCTTTATTCCATATACTTTCACTTGCATCCTTTGTCCTAATCTATTTTACATGTATCCACCCATATCATCTTTTTTATATGCATCCACCCATATCATCTTTTTACCTTTATCCAAGTTTTTCCTTGCATTTTGACGCATACCTCCAATAGACACATTTATTATTCCTAATTAAAAATTTAACACCATGACATGTTCCCTATTAACACTTTATCCTCAATAGTCAAAAACACACAAGCATATACACCCTAGTAACCTCACCATGCATTGACTCTTGGGGAGAATAAACCCAATTTTTGCATGCATAGCCACTCACCCACATAGATTCTCACCTTTACCTATTGATGAAATCCACATTCAGAGGTACAAATACAAGCTCCAATATACACTCCCAAAATTTGACATCACTACTCACTATCACAATAATCTATACCTTATTTTTTAACTTGACAAGAGGTCACAAATTAACTTTCCCATTGTTTTTTCCAGTAAACAAATGGAACAAACAAATGGAACAACCCAACAATTGTGAATTTGACTCGGAGCTCTTGGGAAAAATATTCAAGTTCCAAAGGAGGAAGAAGTGATAAGAGAGGTCACACAATATGAGAAAGAAGTGATAAGAGAGGTCACACAATATGAGATGCTTGAGGATTTTCCAAGGATCATCTTCATTCTCTCAGTGATTTCTTGCTTTCTTTCCAATTCCCTGGACCTTCTACAAGATGTTGATAGTGTTAAGGAGCTTGCTCTTGATCAAATCCATGACTATCTGATATCCAAAGAGTCCAACAATTCTTTGCACAATTATGACTTCCATAACATCCCTGGTGCTAAGGTCGGGGGTTTGTTCAAACTCTAACATTCCAAAATCATCAGCAATGAATTGCATTTTCAATGCAATCAAACATGGAATCCATAATGTCTGCCCAATCACACTCCATAACTCTTTGTAGTCTCACAGATGGGAAGTGGACACCAAGCTATCAGATAAGGTGTAGAATGTTTTTGAAGCCCCTTTGCTACTAACTCAACCTCGTCTACCTACACCCACAAATAACACTATCCAGGAAGATTCATCTGAAAGAAAACAGAAAAGACTCTAAGCTTGCACGAGATATCAACATTAACATCCCTCCAAGAATCTGAGCGGGTTTGTGCATGGGCTGATCTTATCCACGTATAGCTTGCATGGTTTTGTCTTATTTTGCTGAAACCTTTTGAGTATTCTGGCTATGTTATGAGCCTAGCTCCTCCTGTAAAGCTTTTGTAAGGAAAGAAATATGGCTATATCTAAACTGAGCAAGTTTCAATAGTTGTAATGTTTCTATGTAACAGATATACATCTAACCCATTTCAAGAGTCTAATATGTAAATACTTACTATATTAATTTAACATTCAGATGCTCTACGTTTTTAAAAAAAAACTTTGACAAGTGGTAAATCTTTATGTGTTTGTTTTTTGTTTGCATGGTGTTTTCTTTCATATGTTTTTTTAATTTCAACCCTTAATACTCTACCAAGTTCATCGTGATCTATTATATTATGTTATGTCTTGACAATATGTTTGTTCGGGCATTTTTGCTATTTTTATTTTTGCATGCATGCATGAGTCAATCCTTCATGCATATGGTAAACCATCATTAAGGTTCCTTGTACCTTTATGCATAGCATCATATGCTATATCAAATTTAGGAAGCTCAACACATTTGGAAATTTCTTTAAAATTATTAGCATTTATCTATTTACAACTCCCACGACCTTTCTTTAACCAACCAACCAAGGTAAATTTAACATATTCTTCACCCCTTCTCTCTATTTTTTCTCAACCCTCCAGTCCACTTCCATTTTGATCAAACTTCTTTTTTATCCTATCTCTCATTTTGAGGTCTCATCCACATTCTCCACACCTACCTATCCTCTTGAAGGGGCATCAAAATCCTTATCCCTCCACCATCCTTAATTTAATTCAACCTTAAATGCTTGTGGCATCTTAAATTTCAAAATCCAACCCAACCAATTAGTTGATCAAGCAAAGCCCTAGGTCAAAAATCCCAAGCACAAATTTTTTACCATCACCATCCCACCATGGTGTTCATGATTATCTTTTCTTCAAAGTGATATTATGTCTTTTACTCTCGATGCTTTTTAGTCGCAATGACACTTCAAAGAGGAGGAAAATGTCATGCCCCAAATTTTAACTCAACCCAGCCAAACACAACTACCAAAATTTTTCTACTTACATCATAAATTATTATAAGTAAAAGTTCCGTAAATTTATTAACTCATTTATTTACTGTTTTTACTTTTTATCTTATTGTGGAATTAGTTATTTACTTGAAATTTCTATATTTAATCATTCTTTAAACAATTAACTGAAATTGCACTGAAAAACATTATTTTACTATATTCTTGGGATTAAACATATAGGCCGGGTTCGGTTAAATTTAGGTTGAATTAGAATTAGGGTCGGTCGCCGAATGCTTTATTATTAGGTCGAAAATGGGCATGTGGGTTGAAGCCGAGGAGTTAGGACCCAGCATTTGTAATGAGTCCGGCCCGGGGGGTTCAAAAATTCGAACCAGTTCGAACTTAGGAGTAAATTCGCGCCAGTGATTTTAACCGCGTTTTTGAATTATTTTAATATTTTTTTGAATTTTTTTTTACTTTTAAATAGTTTTTTATTCATTCTAACCCTAATACTTGCCTCAAAAACATGAAATAGGTAAAGTGAAACTCATTTTACCAATTTGTGAATGAGAAAAAAGGATTTTTTGCCTCCATTGCTGAACTTACTCTTTTGCTTGCACAAGTTGGAATAGACTTGAAGGCTGATCGTAGATTGTTCAAAGTTGATTGTTGTGCTATTCCTAAGCACTTGCAAGTGTCTATTCGTTGCTAAGAAGATCGTAGAGCAAGATTTCTTCAAAAGAGGTAGGTTCTTTGAAGTTTTTGATTATTTTTTTTACATTTTTTTCACAAGTGAACTTCAATTCTTTTGTTTTGTTTTTTAGTTCTTGTTTTGTTTTACTTTTCATTCCTCTAAATGTCTATAACACATGTTCAATTTTTTCATTTTTTTGAAATTAATTAAGTCTTTTACTTTCAAATTCAATGAATCAATACCAAAATTTCAATATGTTGTGCCTTAGGTATTCACTATTCCGTATTACAATGGCAATCGGTACCTCCTCGGGTGTCACGTCTCATACTTTGATGATACTTTGACCATGACTTACTTTGACTTATTTTGACCATGACTTATTTTGACCATGACTTATCTTGACCATGACTTATTTTGACCATGACTTATTTTGATAATGTTTGACTATGACTTTATGAGATTTAATATACGAATTATGATACGTGTTAAAGCAATATAATATACTACAATGCTTTGATGTATGGGAATGTAGAAACAAATAATTGTTTTCTTTCTAGAATTATGAATGCATTTATATAAAATAGGAATGTTGATTAATTATTGTTTAAATTTATGTTTCTACAATGGTTACTAATACACTTTCGTTTTTTGCACGCCTGAGTGCATTTGAGTTTCAGGTGATCGAAGGCCCAGGGCGATCGAAGGCCAAGAGTGTGATTGAGGAAAAGAAGGTTAGCTTCCCGACAGGGTAAAAGAGGAGAAGCTCTCGATTACGCACACACCACTTAAAGCATGTAGCTGCATTAGGTCATGTTTGTTTTCTCAATGTGATTGCGTGAAAATGATAGCATAGCAAATTTAAATTACGGTTTAATTAACCTTAGAAATTGTGAAAATAATATGACTTATCCTATTTTAATTATTCCTCATTTATATTTGAGCAACAAAAGGAAAAATCTGTTTTAATAGAAATATAATTAAAAAATAAAACAAGATAAATAAAAGAATAAATATTGAGTTTTGCATAAATAAAATTCTAATTTTAAATAAAACGAAATAAATAAAAGAATGGGAATATTGTATTTTGCATAAATGAAATCATAGATTTGCATAAAAAGGGATATATATTTCTGTTTTGGTATATGGTTAATTTTCCAAAAGAATGAAGAATGAACAGCCCGAGAGAACATTGGGCTCTAGAAATTCTGTCTTAAAACCAACAATGCAGTTGGCATGTGGCAAACCTTAGAGATTGCATGAGAATTATATCTGTCATCTGGGAATTTTATGCATGATCCTCGAAAAGAGGAAGACAACTTTAAGAAAGAAAAGAGGACTTCGATTGAGTCATATCCGAGAGTTCTGAAACAGAGGCAAAGAAGGTATTGCTGGGTTTTCTGCACTGGAAGCAAAATTTGCCAGGTTCTTTTCATACTTTGCCTTCTTTTAATTCAAATGGCAGTAAGGAAATGGATGGAATGTAATGCTTTACAAACAACTGAGAATTCTTTCCAATTTTTGTTTTTTAAATCTGGGAAATTGCTTACTTCTTCTGTTGCAATATAGAATACACATTCTTTTCTTCAGAATTAGGGTTTTATTTCTGTTGCAAATTCTACAATTTATTAAACTGTTCTGAAGAGTAATTGGAATTATATATGTAATCATATATACATATACATATATATATGCACAGGAAAATGAATTTCCGTGCATATATATATATATATATATCTCTGCTCATAATGTCTGCATAAAAACTCTATCATTTCAAAATGTCTTTTGAGATAAATTCGAATGCAGTTTAAACTGGGCAAAGTGTCTTATTTTTTTCTGAGTTTTGAAATTTCAATCCATAGGAAGAGGAAGGGAGTAATTCCCTTGTCCTCCCATGGGAAGGACGCGACCTGTGAGAGGCTCGCGCCCTCCACAGGCCGCGGCCTGTGGAGGAGGCGTGAGCCCCTCACAGCTCGCCCCCTCGCCATGGGAGGGGCAAGGGCTTCCCCTAAGCCCTTACAATGCTCAATGCCAGTAAGGAAACCCTGTAAAATGCCCTGTTCTGTGAGCACGGCCAGTGAATCCTTTAAATAGTGTTAAAAACCAGAAATTCTTTCTTCAAATTACACACAGCTGTACATGAATTTTAATACACATATATATATATATATGTATACATATACATTTGGCTGTATATACATACATATATATATATATTTATATATATACATACATATATTGATATCCATGCATATATGTGCCAAAATACAAGTTAAAACAGGAAAATCATTTCCAGAAATTAGTATGAATTCTGTAATTATACACAGATATCTCAGAGTTGTCAAACCTGAAACAAGAACAGAAATGTCTTGAGAAACCATGTAAACTAGAAAGCATCTTGATATCCATGCTTATATGTGCCAAAATACAAGTTGAAAACAGGGAAAATCATTTCCAGAAAGTAGTATGAACTTGTTAATTATACACAAAGATCTCAGAATTGTTAAACCTGAAACAAGAATAGAAATGTTCTGAAGAAACCATGTAAACTGGAAAGCATCTTAATTGCTTAAACATATACTTACTTACAGCAGAACAATCCTGAGTAAAGGAATACAACATCAAATTTTGAACGAAAGATTATCTTTCAAACCTCAGAATTTATGAATAAATTGCACTGTTTCAGTATATTATTATTACTCTGTAACCTGTATTGAAATTAGGAATTAAACTGTTAGTCAGCCTGAGCTTGGAAGGAATAGAAATGCATACTGAAAACAGAAAACACTGTTCTTACTTTCTATTAGTGCATTGAAAAGCATTATGATAGATATGTTCATCTTTAAAAACAGAGCCTTTATCCAAATCAAATGACATTTTACTACTGAAATTACAAAGGAGGTTCTAAATTGCATATTTGAAAATTCTTTTAGAAATAATTGAATGCTTGAAAACATGTACGAAAATGCATAATTTTCTGCTTTAGTATTTATTTATACTTCACTATGGTAACTTCCGGGACAGGGTGCCGAAGGTGGGCAAACAGAGATGGTAGTATTACCTTTTCTAAACTACCATTTACTTGTATTATTTATGCTTGGCCAAGCACCGTACCATTGAAATAGATGGATATTTTTTTTAAAAGCCTAGAAACATTTATGTATTTGAGTCTCTGCCACCTCCTGTTGCAAGAAATGTGTTTATTTCTCATGTTAGAAATGCATATAGGCATCGGGCACGCATCGAGAGTTCCCTCCTGTTTTACTGTTTCGGGTTGCTAGGCTCCTTTATGCAGGGCCGGGGATTCCTTCGAGTTAGGAAGGGACTCGGGGAAGTCATGGACTTCGTGGTTGGGCAAAAAAGGCGCCTGAATCACATTCTTGGCCCCAGCTCGCAAGAAGACCGAAGGTGTCACGGCGGTTGGTGGTTCCAAGTTTTATTTGCTATTAATGTACTTGTGTATTATTCAGCATTGGCTTGTGAAGCCCATTTTTAATGTATATGTAATTGACATTCTCTGTTGTAACTTTGAAATAGAAGTATGATTTGAAATGTAACATTGTTTTGAGGAGTTAAAGTTTTTATAACTCAGCATAGAAAAGATGTTTCTAGTTAGAATTGTTGATTCTTCCAAGTAAGGTTGAATACATTTGAAATACTTATGTTTTATATAATCCTGATACATTACATTGATGTATTTATTATATATATGAAATGCAACTTAAATTCTCTTTATTAATATCATTTGAAAGTGTTATGAACAATGTTGACTTCTTGGAAACCTTTTTATAATAGTTTGGAATAAATTTAATACTCTTAATTTCTCTTTAATGCTGATTTAAATGGATTGAAAACACTCTTAATTTTCCGAGCGCTACATCGGGCTCAATCCAATCTCGTTTCAAAATAAACCCATCCTCTCCCCTTTGGAAATATGTAGAAATGGTTCAGCAACTTCCAGGTGGTGGAGGATATATTTGGATTTGTAGTCATTGCAATGTTCAATATTCGAGCTCATACAGTCGAGTAAAAGGGCATTTGTGCGGGATCCCTGAAACAGGCATCAAGAATTGTCCAGGTGAAGACAACGAAGGCATTCCAAAAGATATAGTGTTGAAATATATTGCTGAGCAAGAAAAGGCAGACCAAAAAACAACCAGTGGTAAAACAAGCCATCCTTTGAAGAAAGGATCTCGATCCATGAAACCCCCTACACCACCTTCTTATTATCCACCTACAGAAAGCCATCCATTTATGGACATCCCTCAAGAGCAAACCATGCCCTCTTCAAATAAAAGATCTAAGGGACCGTTGGAAGCTTCATTTCAAAATGAGGCAAGAGAGATTGCTGATCAAGACATAGCAAGATGTGTCTATGCCAATGGATTGGCATTCAATGTTGTTCGTTCACCATATTGGCAAAAATGGTGAAATCTATTAATGAGGCTCCAAAGGGGTATAAGGGCCCAGGTTTTGAGAAGGTGCATTGCACCTTATTGGAGAAAGAGGTGAAACATGTAGCAGACTCTTTGAAGCCCATAAGGGATTCGTGGATCGAAACAGGGGTGACCATAGTTTCTGATGGATGGAAAGATGCAAGAAATCGCCCATTGATCAATGTTATTGTTGTGTCCCCTAAAGGGGCAATGTTTTTGAGAGCAGTAGATTGTGAAGGACAGGTGAAAGATGGTCCATTTGTGCTGACATCGCTGCCCAAGCTATTGAAGAAGTGGGCCATCAAAATGTTGTCGCAGTTATGGCAGACAATGCCAAAAATTGTAAGAGACTCTTTGGGTTATTGGTTGAGGGGAGAAGTATCCACACATTTTTTTGGACGCAGCAATGGCTTTGTCCACTCCTCAATCTAATGCTACAAAAATTGGATCAAAATTGAGAATGGATCAAATGGAGTGTATCTTGGGGCCGAAGACATCCAAATGTTTGTCACCAACCACCATATGGCGCAAGGAATGTTTAGACAATTCTCTAAATTGGAGTTGTTGAAGGTAAGTTAATTCTCAATATTTTTAAATTTTTGAATTTTCTTTTAATTTTAATTTTTAAATTTTGATTTTTATATTTAAATTATATTTTAATTTTAATTTTGATTTTCAAACAGGTTGCAGAGACCCATTTTGCCTCCAACACAATTGTGTTGAGACGACTTATAAAGGTTCGTGAGGCACTATGTGCCATGATAATCAGCCCTAATTGGGTTGTATGGAGGCAATCTAGCAATGAAAGGGCAAATAGGATCAAGCAAAGGGTCCTAGATGATGGTTGGTGGGATCGTGTTGAGTATCTCGTCAGTTTCACCGAGCCCATACTAAGCATGATCCGTTACACTGACTTGGATAGACCTTGTTTGGGCGAAGTATATGATGGTATCGACTCAATGATTGAGAAGATGAGATCCATCATCAATGCAAAAGAGGAAGATCCTGAAGAAAAATTCTTCAAAGAGCTACAAGAAATCATGGTTGATAGATGGAACAAAATGACCACTCCTTTGCATCTTCTCGCTTTTGCATTGAGTCCCAAATATTATAGCCCTGAGATACTTTCTACTTCATCAAGAGTTGCTCCATATAGGGAT
>VDFB02141536.1:0-26675 GCA_007258455.2 Sequoia sempervirens
CTAAAATATCTACTTTTCTCCTCTTTTTGTGGGTTTTGACATGAGCTCAACTCTGAGTTTGAGCCATCGATTTCATTTTCTTTTTGGAGTATCAAATTTCTTGTTGGTGCAACAGAGTAATTATCCCTGGAACAAAAGTTCATGAATCCACTTTTGTGTTCAATTCCAGTTCCATTAATTGTGGATCTTGATTGATAATTGAGAAACTTGTGCATGTGGCACCCTATATATATATTATTATGTTCTACTTTGTAAAGGTTGGATAATTGAAGGAAGATCAGCCACCTGATGATAGAAAATAGAGATTAGATCTAGGATTTCTATGTTTTAGGAGAGATACTCTAAAAGTTCATTAAAACTTGGTTACTTTATAGTTTTTCATGCATTTTCATGTTATGGTTTTAAAGTTTGGATCTATTTTGATAAGGTTAATGGTACATGATCAATCCATACGCCAGTGATTTTTTGTTGTGCTTAATTATTTCTTATTTGATGAAATTCAATAGAAGGAACTGGATTCAAGATTATATCATTGGATTATCTGTGGATGAAGTTGTTATATTATTCATTTGATCTATGTTTTAGATGATGAGTGAGTGATTTTTTTGAAGTAATTTTAGTGAATGTTGATGGTATTTGAATTAGCATTATGGATGTATGCAGTAGCATAGTTTATTCTATGGATTGCATCTTGCTATAGTTGTTGTTAGGTGGAATAAACGCTCATTATTGATATGTATGTCTAGATATGTAATAATTTTACTCATGTTTCTTTGATTTGAAGCTCTGATTCATCTTTTTCTTTTATTTAAACCCCCCCAAATATAGACTAATTGATGCTATGCATTCTTGTTCGTTGTTATCAGCAAAGGCCCCTTGAACATTATAGTTATATCAACCACTGAGTGATATCAGCATAATTGAGAACCAATTACTAGGACCTTGGGAGTTAGATCACCATGTGTTATCTTTCTATTTCAAGAGAAATAGAATAGTAATAGTCTATTTAATGTTGTTGTGTTGTTTTGACCCTCAACAAATCTAGCGCTAGAAGGAGGGCTTGAGGAAAAAGCTGGCTCGCATTGGGTCATTTCCACTAGATAGGTACAAGAGAGTTAGATTTTCTTAGAACCTTGAACCACTTGTTGAACTCAAAACCCCTATTAGGTATAGGCCCTAGGCTTGTAGATTCTTGATCCAACCATTATCACCACTGCTCACCCCACTTGGGTTTCCACCAAACCCACCTACACCAGCTCATTGACCACTTTTATCCATTTCACAACCTACTCAACCTGTATCACTGCCAAGGCCTATGGATTACTTTATCAATAACCCTTCACCATTAGGGACTATCCCTAGAGGTATACACGATCTCCCCAAGAACCTAGAGAGGTTATGTCCAAAGTACATGCATGGAGAATCAAGAAGTGTCGAGGAGCACATACAAGCATTTAAAGATGCATGTACCCATGCTCAAGTGGCTCATCAGGATGTTGTGTGCATATTGTTCCCCTATTCACTCGGAGACATGTATAATTGGTACTTAAACTTACCCCATGGGTCGGTTCTAAGTTGGACAGATTTGGAGAACACCTTTATCAATTAGTTTAGGGTTTATGTAGACCCTGCTATCCTTTACCACCAGTTTTCTGCGATAAGAAAAGAACACCATGAACTGCTGCCTCTATTCAACACCAGGTTCCAAAGAATGCACCGAAGGTTGTAGGATCCTTACCTGGTGGCTGAGAACATTGCCATCTTGGTGTACTTAAGGGTTGTGGACCCTTTAATTGGCTTGTTCTTGAAAAGGACATATAATGCTAACGAAACTGATTCTTTGGCTAAGGTGTATCATCTCACTATCCAGTTGCAATAACAAATAACACTGCAATCTGGGAGTCTAGGAGGAGTTATCCCTCCTATAGGATACCAAATGTCCAATCCACCCCCTCTATTCAATACGGTCCCAGGGATGTCTTGTTCCCAATACAAACCCATGTCTAAGTTCCAAGCTTCACTTCCCTTGCCATTTTTTAACAATGGTCCCCAGGACTCCTCCCAACAAAATGAAAATTACCAAAACCAAGTTGGAGGATCAAATTCAATTAATCAATCCTTTGCTGTGAAAACTGTAGAAAGTGAAAAGACTCTCCAACTAACAAATGAGATGGAGACTCTCAAAAAGACACTATCTCAGATGTCTAACGACATGGCTCAACTTAGATAAAATCCCCCTCAGAACTAGAACCAAGGTTTTCAGAATCAGGGAGGATATTCTAATTAGGGTGGTTATCCTAACCAAAATCCTAATCAGAATTATAATACCAACCAGAATGCCAATAGGAATTTCCAAAACCAAAAATCCTCTAATCAAAACTATCAAAATCAAAATAGAGGATACAATCAAAGGCCTAACAACAATAGGCCATGGAATACTGGACCCAATAACAGAGGAGTTTCCCACAATTATCAAGCGGGAGACGAAAAGCCACACACTGCCAACATGGCAAGCCTAAATCTTATGACTAATTGGTATAGACTACATGATACTGTGGTCCATTATGAGGTAAATTTCCTAGAAATGGAAAAAATGGTTAAGATAGCCCAAGCTGATGCTCCATTCCAGGGTGCATCCAACAAATCTAGTGGATCAACGGATACTGCCATGGAATATGATATCTTTGACGAAGAATTTCTATTCCCCAACTAGGAAGATAATGAAGCAATAGAAGATGTGTACGATGCCCAAGCCTTCCAAACCAAGGGAGGCCATTTCCTTAGAAATCATAATAGAGGGCCATTCACGACCTTTGCCCCTCCTAATAATATGGTCTCACCAAATCAGAATGCGGATAATAATCCACCATCACCAAAGGGACCATTAGATTCTTAGAATAAAGGTAATTGACCTTCAATTCCTAAATATCAAGTTAGGAATTATTCAAAATTTGATTTCATTATAGAGATGCAGAGGCAGAAGACTTCAATGTCTTTCTTTGATATTTTGAAATGGTGCCCTACTTAAAAGGAAATTTTGTTGAAAGCCTTGGGGGAAGTAGACAGGTCAAAAGGAAGAGAAAAGGTGACTCCTACTAATGAGATGAATGCAACACTCTATAAAGGTAAGACTGGTATTCCACCTTTCTTGCTAAGTTTAAGAATTTTTGGAAAGAAATTACACAACTGTTTGCTGGATTCTAGGGCGTTGGTAAATGTCATGTCATTTTCAATTTGTAGGAAGTTAGGTCTGAGTTCACTCCAGAAAAATAAAAATGTTATTCAATTAGAAAAAATAGAAGTTAATGTGGTAGGAGAGCTTAAAAATATCCATGTATAGATTGGATCTGATCCAAGGATCCAAACTTACATGGATATCCAAGTCGTAGATATCCCAAAAACCTATGGTATGCTCTTGAGCAGACACCTGATGAAAAGTCTTGGTGGATATTTGTCTTTGGATTTATCACACATGTGGCTGCCATGGAAAGGGATAGCAAGCTAGATCAAAATTGAAAGTGAGCCTAGGCTCATACACATGATCATCGAGTATGATTCCCCTAATGAGGTAGCCTATTTTGAAACTAAGATAGGAGTTTACAAGCAGGAGGAAATCATGACTTTTTCAGTACTTCATTCTGATGACTCACCCCTTTCAGAGCAAAATGACCCAATGATTACTGTTAATTAGCAAGTCCTACAAATGAAATTACAACAAGATAGCTTGGTACTAGGAGAGGGGGTTGATATGTGGAGTCTCCTACTTCCTAACTGGTGTAGGGTTCATCACCAGAATCATTCTGAGTTAACTTGCCAACCCTATGTAGATATTTTAAAACATGTCTCCTAGGTAGAAGAAACTTATGAATCTCAACCTCAAGCCTCCACTAATGAATTTCCATTTCAAGTGAAGGATGCAACCATCCTTATGAGAGTCGACTCTACTCAAAGGGAATCATCTTCTCAACTCAAGAAAACTCAGGTTTTGTGTTTTGAACTACAACTAGAGATTGAGGAATCTCAGTCTTTGCCAATTACACTTACCCCAGAAACACTTCCAATGCCTAGGGAATTGGTGACAAAGGTACTAAATCATGACCTAACTCAAGAGGAAGTTCAAGGATCACTTCTTGAACAAATTTTGAATTTAGAAGAATCTTCTGGTGAATTGTGCCCCCAGTTACTTTCAAATACTGATGATCAACACTAGTGTGAGCCGTCATATACTTCTGCCAAGCAAAAAAATGTAAGCTAGAAAAAGAAGGAGATCATGACCCCAGATCAATTATGGAGTCTGAAATTTGATGGCTCTAAGGCCAAATCAGGAAGTGGAGCAGGGGTGTAATTAACCAATCCAAAGGGGAAGACTTACTTTGCTTCCTGTAGGCTATAGTTTGGTTGCACGAACAACATGGCAAAGTATGAAGCACTTGCTAGGGGCTTAATGTTTTCCCATCAGAAGAATGTCACATCTCTTATGGTGGTGGGGGAATCTGAAGTCATTATCAAATAGGTTCTCAACCAATATACTTTCCATAATAAAAGATTGGCTACTTACAAAAATAGAGTTTGGAATCTGATTGAGGACTTTGACGCTTTTAGAATTACTTTGATTCCTAGGGAGCAAAATCAAATTGTAGATGCTTTGGCAGTTACTGCTAGTACTTTGGAGCCTATGTAGGACTCCAAATTGAAAATATTTTTTGTTGAACTAGTTTCAATCCCAGCAATCCTTGATAATGTTCATAATTTTTAGGTCTTTGATGATGACCAACACATACTCGCCTTCTTGGAAAGTTCAAATGTCTTCGAAGGGCATATCATAGATGAATCAGATAGAGATTAGGGAGAATGGGACCCTAAAGGTTGTGATACAAAAGGAGTAATGAACTTAAAGAGTAATATCATCCCTAAGGGGATGGTAGCCTTAGAAAGAATATTTTATTATGATCCTCGAGCTCAGGAGAGAGTGCCAACACAAAGTGAAGGAGGGAAGTATGAATCTATTAATTTGGCTGATTCAGGTCCCAAAAGAAATGTCCTTATAGGCAAGACCCACCCTGAGGAGATCAGAAATGAAATAATTAAGATGTTAAAAGAAGATATTGTAGAAATTGCCTAGAGTTATGAAGATTTGAAGACTTTTGACACCTCTGTGATCACACACACAATATCGCTGAAGCTAGAAGCCAAGCCCTTTCATCAAAAGTAGTGCTCGGTCAATGCTTTGATTGAACCATTAATATAGAAGGAAGTGCAAAAAATTTTATCTGCAAGAATCATCTTCCCAATAAGGTACTCCACGTGGGTTGCCAATCTAGTTCCAGTACGTAAGAAAAGTGGGGAGATCAGGCTGTGTGTTGACTTCAAGAACCTAAACACAGCCTCAAAGAAGGATAACTATCAACTTCCTTCTCTTTATGAGGTATTACAAATTGTCAACAGATCTCAGATGATGTCATTCTTAGATGGCTATTCTGGGTATAACCAAGTGCTTGTCAGCCATGAGGATAAGATGAAGACTGCCTTCACTACAAAATGGGGAACATTTTCCTATTGACACATGTTGTTTGGCCTCATTAATGCTAGAGATACCTTTCAGTGTGCAATGGATGTGGCTTTTAAGGATTTGATAGGTAAGTGTATTATTATATATGTGGATGACTTGGCAATCTTTTCCAAAAAGAGAAAGGATCATGCCATTGATTTAGAAAAGGTCCTTATGAGATGTATCAACTATGGAGTATCTCTACACCTCAAGAAATGTGTCTTTGGAGTTTCTAAAGGGAAAATTCTAGGGCATGTGATATCAGAAAGAGGGATATCCATAGATCCTAACAAAGTCGAGGCCATTTTGAAATTGACGATGCTAGGAAGTAAAAAGGAGATGAGGTCCTTCTTCAGGAGGATTAATTTTGTAAGGAAGTTCATAACAGGGTTTACATAAATTGTCAAACCCCTCAACGAAATGATGAAGAAAGATGCTAAAATTAAATGGAGCAATGAGGCTAAATTTTCATTTTCGCAGATTAAGCAATCAATATCTAAGGCACCAGTCTTGACCAACCCAGATTACCTAAAGCCCTTTTATATTTATTCATTTGCATATGATCATTCATGTGCTGCAGTCCTAACACAACACAGAGGTGAAGGAGATTAAAGGACAATTTCCTTCATGAGCTCACCATTCAAGAATGTAGAAGTTAGGTACCCACCCTTAGAAAAATAGGCCTTTGCATTGGTACGAGCAATAAAAAAATCTAGGCATTACATTTTGAGGAGCCAAGTTATTGCTATAGTGCCTGATCCAGCGATTAAGTCTCTCCTTATGCAAAGTGAATTTGGGGAAAGAAGAGGAAAATGGATGGCTATCTTGCAAGAGTATGATTTAGAGATCCATCCAATGAAAATTTTCCAAGGACAAGGTTTATCAATGGCCATGGCAGATGTTGACAAGAATATTACCTGTTAGTAATATACTGTGCACTCATTTACCAAGGACCCATGGTATACTGACTTGATCTTCTTCCTTCTAAATAATAGATGCCCAAAAGGAATGAATGCTACCCAGAGGAAGGAACTGAGGATGAAGAGTGCTCATTACATGCTCAAAGGAGGAGCTCTATACAGAAGAAATTATGAGGGGGTGTACCTATGATGTCTAGATCAGCAAGAAGCCAAGCATGCGATGGCTGAATTCCATGGTAGGCATGGCACATGACATGGATCAACAAATTCTTTGGCCCATCAAATCCTTAGGTTAGGATATTATTGGCCCCATGTGTTTAGGGATGCACATCAACATGTCAGACTTCTGCATCAAAGGAACGTAATCTAGCAATGCCTCTACAACCAGTATATGAGGTAAGACCATTTTCCCAATGGGCACTAGATTTTGTTGGGGGTAATTAATCCTAATTCTTCTGTAGGACACAAATTCATTCTAACTGCTACAGACTATTTCACCCGTTGGATTGAGCCTCAACCATGCAAGAACAACACCATTGAGGTGGTTATCAAATTTCTTACTGAAAACATTGTTACCAGGCTTGGAGTACCATTTTCCCTAGTATGTGACAATGGCCCTACCTTTTCATCTGCTGAATTCATACAATGGGCTTATGAACATAAAATCATTTTGAAATATTCCTCTAACTATTATCCTTAGGTAAATGGTGTAGCAGAATCTACAAACAAGAATCTGGTAGAAGTGATAAAGAAATTACTTGAAAGTAATCCTAGGGACTGGCATACCTAGTTAAGATTTTCCTTATGGGCAAATCAAACCCGTATTAAGGTTACTCTAGGAATTTCCCTTTTAAATTAGTCTATGGCCAAGGTCCAGTTTTCCCTATACATTTATAGATACCTATTCTTAAATTCATGCAGGAGTTTTATACAAGAGATGATCAGATTGAGGTAAGACTAAATAACCTTTTAAACATGGAAGAATAGAGAGAAACTACTCTACCATAGTTTTTCAAGTATCAGGTTGTTGTCAAACGTTGGTTTGACAAAAGAGCTAAGATTAAGGAATTTAGAATCTCAGATTTGGTGTTGTTGTGGGATAAGGCTAAGGAGAAAAATGGGGATCACCAGAAATTTGATAGACTCTAGCTAGGTCTGTATCAAGTAGCCAAGATCTTGGGTGAGAACACTTTTTGTTTGACCACCTTGATGGGAGAAATTGTTCTATTTCCTGTCAATGGGCAGTTTCTCAAGCATTACTTCAGATCGTAAAGGTTTGAGTTTTTGAAATAGTTTTATATATGTATTTTGTGTAATTACTGGTTCTTTGCTTCCGTTGGTTGTTTTTTTGTTGTTTCTTTCCTTCTCTTTCTTTCCTATGTTGTTTTGTGTCTATTTTTTTTTTCTTCTTTGGGGATTCTCTTTTCTTTCCATCTTAAAACATTGGGGTTGTTATTCAAAGAATGTTGTAGGCACAAGGAGAGAAATTGGTTTAGGCATTTTTAGGCATATATGTCAAAATATTTTGTTCTAAGGCTCATGCCTTATGTCATTTTAGAATGAGTCTAAAGGCTATTAGGAGTAAGGTATATTGTATATAACCTCCTGAACTATCATTGAAATCTGTCACAAAATAGATAAAACATTCGACTATAAAGTTACTATTCATCTCAAAGTGATTATATCTTCAATTCAAATGAAAAATCTATTTCCCCAAAACTATCATAGGATCCACTGTAGTTCTCAACCCACATCTCTGACTATAAATGTCTTTGTATTGAGAAGATTTTTGAAAAGAATTTTTTTACAAGTAAGGCCTGTAAAAGAAATAAGAAAAGAGAAGCACTAAAATAAAAGGAAAACTCAATACTAAGTGGGTAATTCAAGTATCTCTATCGGGGCTATGGACGTCTGACTGGCAGTAGAGAAATGCTTTGAGAGAACTAGAGGTATCTCTGTCGGGGCTATGGGTGCTTGACTTGCAGTTGAGCAACACCCAAGATTCCATTGCATGATAGTTGAAGGACTCAACCCATGTAGTTTGGATCTTAGATATAGTTGTTTAGGTGTGGAGAAAGCTCAAATAAAGAAGGATGCACCATAAGCATGCACACACTCAGATTCAAGTAGTAGTTTATGTTGGTTCTACATTTAAGATTCCAGATCAACTTTACTTAAATATTCTAATCACACTTAGGTTAACATGTCTCATAAATTATAAGTTTTGGGATGACTGAATTCTTCAATATCTTAAAAATGGGTAAACCACTTTTTTTCCCAGCCAAGTCGCCATTTGTTATGCCTTGCATAACCACCCCATTTTTTTTGGAACAAAATGGGTCCCCCTTTTCTTTTCTTTTATTTTCCTTTGGTTATTTGGTTGGGTCTTAGGAGTTGTTTGTTTTTCTCCTAAGTCTATTTTTTTCTTTGTTGGAGGCAGGTTCGGAACCAAATCTAACCATGGAACTCTTTCAAGGTTTCTAGTTTGGATATTGTTCTGACTCTAACTCTGTCTTCTCTTTTGTTTCTCCTTTGTTCTGTTGGTTGTTTTCAATGAACACGTGGGTTGGTTTGTCCTCTTTTTGTTGGTCGTTTCTCTGTGTTTTGTTTATTTTCTTGCACGGAAGTGGAATTGGGATTGGAACGAAAGTATGAAATTCTGGCTCCATCTCCACTCGTTTTCTTCCTTGTTTTCTTTGTTGTGTCAGTTGGGTCCAGTGTTTGCTCCGGTCTTGCTTCCCTTGTGCTTGTGTGTTTTGTTTTTCTTTTTGGTCGAGACTGGAGCCAGACCTGGAATTGAACTTTGAACTTTGTGAAGTTTCATTTTCGGTTTTGTCTCTACCCCCATCCTCTTGTATCATTTTTGGTCGGTCCATTTGTCCGGGCTGGATCCGGGGTTGGAAATTAAGTAAGGAACTTTCTGTGGGTTTCTTTATCTTGTCTCCGACCCGGATCCGTGTCCACCTTACCTTTTGATGTTCTATAGACTTGACTTAACTATTTTTTCACATTGTTGGCTCCATCCTCAAACTACCACATTTATGGCATTAAATGCAGCTTGTTTGCATGCGCAAATTAATGTTTAAAGGTTTAATCATGTTTAAACTGCCTCATTATCATTATTATTTGAATTATCTAAGAAAACCATGGCCAAGAAAGTCTCGAAAGGATTGATTTGATCGTGGAGGTGAATTGTGGAGTGAATCTTGGCTAAATTCTGGTCAGTCCTGGGGATTGTTTTGAGGTAGGTTTCTTTTCTTTTCCATCTCCCGTTTGTTCTTTCGGGTGTGTTGTTTTGGTGTATTTGAAGGAGGGTTTTGTTCTATGAATTGGTTTTCTTGGTTGTGTTTTTTTATTTTCTTTTCCGTACCGTTCCATTTTGGGTTTGTCTTTCGTTTGTCATTTTATTTTTTTGTTTGTTCTGTTGTCGTTTTCATGATGGGTCTATTTTGTCGTGCTCTAGTTTTGACTAGGGTTTTGATTTTTGAGGTGTTTCCTTGCTTGGGTGATGAGGTTCATCTAAATCCTATTTTTGGTCTTCCCAAGTTGATTATGTGTTGTTTGTGTAGGATTCTCATTATGTCCTAGTTTTCAGAAATAGTGTGTCGAGCAAACTAGGGTTTTTCTTGACAACATTCACAAAATGACCTTTTCTAGGGTTTAAATACCTTTTGTATGGAGGAGTTATTGGAGGATTTAACTATGTTATTCCTATTTTTCTTTAAGCCCATGTGACCCAACGTTTAAAGTTCATATGGCTATACCTTGTTTGAAATACTTTCCATTTTCTAGAGTTATTCCACTCCTGTTCATTATGATGTGTCTTTATACCTTGTCCTTAAGTGGAATCAGATTCAGAGTGGAAGTTGAATTTTGGAACTAACAACTAGTTATGGTCTAGTTCCCATTTCTATCCTGCTTTCGACCCCATTTTAGTTCTTATCTAGTTTCGATCCTGACCCCGCCACATGATAAGAAATATCTTTTATGCATAATACTTCGATGGGTCCGCCTTCGATAAAGGCAGAGTTTGACTAAGTAAATATTATCTTAGGAGGATGCAAGAGGGATTATATGATTGACTAACCTAGATGTTTTGTTCATCTAATATAGGAAGTTGCTGCAGGAATCAAGAATTTCGGTAGCATCAGATGAGGCCTCTCAAAGAAGCCAACCAGGTGAAAATTCATGGTAAGGAGTTAGACTGAAAAATATCAAGGTGAAACAACTTTTGTATACCTTGAGATGTAAGCATAGGAAAGTTTCCCTCACAGCTAGAAAAATTGATTCTGATTGGGCTGATATTACTAACACCAATTTGGGCCCTTTTAATTATGAAGAATTGCATGAGGAGAAATTCACTGAGCAGGTCACAGGAAGGATGGAAAGGATTGTTCAATTAGGACTGGCACATGTTGCACTCTTCCCCCTATCTGTCCAATGTCCAGAGTTGATTCTTGTAGCAGCTGGAGCATATAACCCTGCTACTAGGAAGCATGTGGATGTAAAAGTTAATGTTATTATTGAATTCACACCTCTAGTGATCAAATCCCTATTTAATATACCCAATCCCAAGAATCCTAGGCAATTAAATGAGGCAGAGCCTGTTAGAATCCAAGATCACCTACATGCAAGATCGATCCCTGTCACATGCAAAAGATATGAAGAACGAAAAAGCAATGTTCTCAAAAAACCTCTCAGTAAAAATGCATTAAGAGAATCAATTATTACAAATGTGATCAATCCTTATGAAGGAGATCAAGAAACCCTAAAAGGGAAACCCTAAATGAAACCCTAGTGTGCACACTTAATAATTAATAATTAATTATTAAATGTGCCTAAGTTTAGCTTAAGTAATAAAGAGGAATAAGTGACTTAATTAACTCAATCAATGATGTAATTAATTAAGCATAATAACTTATTACTCTAACACCCCTTAAGATGAACTTAGGAAGAAGCTAAAACACTAGAATAGGATGCATGAAAGCAAAGATGGGTCCCGGCAACGAGGCCTGATCAGGTACCCATTTACAAATGCAAGAATGAGTAAGAGAAGGAAAAACCCAGTGGGACAAAACCCCCCTTACAATGAGATTACATGCTGCAAAGAAACACTGGAAGAACTTTGTAGAGTAACACTGGAACTTGATATAGGCAAGCAAGGAAATATTCTTCTGTATACTAAACCGGATGAGAGTCACTGATTGACTCAAGGAATCATGATTAAAGCAACAGAAAACCCGATGCCACAGAACACTCGAAAACTCCAAACTGGAACAACTCTGGAATCTAAAATGCAGCAAGTGATTATTAAATGATGTATTACTGAAAACGAAGTGCAAAGATGCAAGATGCACTCTCCCAACTGCCAAAACATCCAAGTAATCGCCAAACAACCCATCGGGCCAAATCTGGACTAACTGATAAACCTGGGATAGATACAAAAAAAGTGCATGGACAACAACCTAGAGCTCCTCAATACCTTTCCGACGCTTCAAACGAGGCAAAAAACGGAGATCGTGGCAAAAAGTTATGAGCTCGGAAGCATAAAATGTACATCTGACTTCAAACAGTAATAAATGCAGTAAAACAGAAAAATACTATAAAATAAACTGCACTACAGGAAAGAGCTCAGAATCAGCTTTCCGGCGATATCTCGTTTGCCCGATTTTGATACCGTATGCCCAAGTTATGGCCAAAAGAAAAAAACTGCTTCTTTAGGGCAAATTAGGGCTAGGAGGGGCAAAGAGAGGTGACGTACGGCTGACGTCATTCTGACGTCATGCTGACGTCATCAAAATGTGAGCATAAATTTGACGGCCGTCTGGCCATCGGCGCAAAAAATCGGTACCCCTGCAAAAAAAATTCGGTGCCGGTATATACCCTGGCCGGAATATTTGCTGAATCTCACCGGAATATTCTCTGCGGTTTGTCGGACTGGCCGCTGGCCCACGGATCTGCATATGACCCTGTGCTGGGGGCTGAGAATGGCCGGGGGCTAGGCGCATAGCGCCCGGTCCCCGATGTGACCGCCGCCTGCGCTGCTGGGGGCCCGCGGGGGCTGGCTCGGCCCGGCGGAGCATGAAGGGAGAGCCACCAGTGGCAGTGGCGGGCTGGTGGCCGCCCGGTGGCCGCCGGGCGGCGGACCTTCATTTTAACTGGAAGCGCCAGCGCAGAAACCGATGAACGACGTTTTTGGCCCTTTTTTAAATTTTTCGAGCCTGGGGAGGCCGTACGGCCCCTCAGACAAAAAATTTTGCCTTCTCGACCAACTTGCACCAAAATAGGCAAATTTTATATGAAAATGGGGGTTTTTGGGCGTTGCGGACTCAATGGTGAGGTCCGTTTTGTCCCAAAATGCACAGAAAATTAGGCTACCCCCAGATTCAATCAAAAAATTGCATGTGGAAACCCTTGCACTTGAATCTCACTGAAAGGCCATATCTTCAGATCACGAACAGGCTGCTACAGGTCTGGAGCTCTGATACCATGTTAGAATCACCAAGATCACCTGCATGCAAGATCGATACCTGTCACATGCAAAAGATATGAAGAACGAAAAAGCAATGTTCTCAAAAAACCTCTCTGTGAAAATGCATTAAGAGAATCAATTATTACAAATGTGATCAATCCTTATGAAGGAGATCAATAAACCCTAAAAGGGAAACCCTAAATGAAACCCTAGTGTGCACACTTAATAATTAATAATTAATTATTAAATGTGCCTAAGTTTAGCTTAAGTAATAAAGAGGAATAAGTGACTTAATTAATCAATCAATGTGATGTAATTAATTAAGCATAATAACTTATTACTCTAACAGAGCCTTTGAAGCTTTACAGTTTTAATAAGGAGAGGAATAGATTTCACATGAATGAGACTTGGATGAGGGTGGAGAAGAAGTCTCTGACCAAGCTTCTAGACCAGCCTAAGAGGAAAGACTTTAGTAAAGAGATTGCAGATATGATCATGTTCCTTTCTAGGGTGTTTGGAAAGAGGGATGCTTCACTATTTAAGGAATGGATGTTTCCTTTTAACCAAACTATTTTGGATGGGAGGAAACAATTTGACTGGCCAATGATAGTATTAGACAACATTCACAATCAGATGATAAAAGTGAGAGAAACCAAGTGTTTCTTTATGAGCTCCTATGTAGTTTATGCAGCTGCCCAAGTGGGGATTTTTCCTGGACTTCAAACAGTGGGTATATTGGGCGAAGCCCAAGGACAAAAGAGAGTGTGAGAATATTATAATCAGCTCACCTTACAAGCATCAAAGCAACATTATAGAAGGGTTAATGATGCCTTTCTTTATGTCATTATTAACAAACTTAATGGTGATGTGAGATATAGGCTTAGCAGGCAGGAAATGGCTTTTGTGAATGAATGTGGGCATTGGTTTATCCAGTATCCCACATTCACCTATTTCAGGTTAGCAAGCTTTGATGGTCACCCCCATTTTCTACCTAGATGTTGTGGTTGTAGGATCATTCTAATGGAGTTTATTTATCAAGCCTTGGCTATTAATTTCTAGTTTGGCAACAAACACAAGACTGGTTTCCATAAGTTTCCAATGAAGCGGGGAGTCCTTAGCTATCCACACATTCAGGCAGCTAAGGTCATTTGTGCTGAATAAGTTTATTTAAAGTTGGGCTTGTACATTGCAAGGAAGTACTATGACCCCAAGCACAAGTTGAGTGATTTTCTTCCTAGTGTCTTTGAGAAGCACTTTAATATATTGGAGGATTTTTGGGAGGACTTGCAGGATGAATATGATGTTAGGAAAAATAATTGTGAAAGAATACCTATCCCACTTATGGTTGAGTTTGGAATAAAAGAAGACATTCCAAAAACATTGTTTAATGATGGGATTGTTTTGGATCCCATGTATGATGCAGACAAGATTGGTACTAAGGATCTTCATCCAATAGATTGGAATGTTGAGGAGACAATTGACATAAAGTAGATTGCAAGACCGGTGCTAGATAGGAGTATTCAATGGGTGAGTTTGAGGACTAATCAATCTGAGCCTCAATCATCTAAGAAGAGAAAATTTGCAGGTACCACCCAAGGATATAAAAGAGAAAAGAGAAGGATGGCACCTTTAAAGAACCCTTAGAGTTTATGCCTTCTAATACACAAGAGGAGGTGGTTCCTCAAGAGCTTACAAAGGTACAGGAAGATGAAACAATTGCAGAGGTGGGGGCTTCTACATCTATTGAAGGGTAGGTATCTACTCAGCCCTCTAATGCACAAGAATTAGGTCAAGAATCACCAAAGGGAGCCCTCCATGATGAAACAAAGGTCTTAAAGAGAATGGAGGATGAAATTAAGATACATAATATAGAAATAGATTCAAAAAAGACTCCATTTGATAAAGACCATCATGTATTAACATCTTTTGATATGACAGATAATGCAGGGATCGAACACATATTGACTAAAGAAGATTAGTGGAAACTCTTTGAAGATACAAAAAGAGAAGCTGATGCCAAGGGACAAGCTGAGGCATCAGCTAAGCAACAAGAGGAGGAGGCCAAGGCACAATCTAAATTGGCATTCAAGCGGAAGGAGTTGGAAGATAAGGTCAAGGCCGATGAATTAGCTCAACAACAACAACAAAAGGAGCAAGAGCTCAAGATACAAGAAGAGAGAGATAAGTTGATGATGCAGCAGAAGATTCATAACCTTGAAGAGGAAAAGGCCCAGCAAAGAAGAGAAAAAGAAGCTATTGAAGATAAGCTCAAAGCACAAGAAGAGGCTTATAGGAAAAAGGAAGAGCAAGAACGTTTGAAAAGGGAAAGAGAGGCTACTAAGATTGTTGAATATGAAAAGAAGTCCAAGGAGGAATGGGACTATGTTGAAGAGCTGAAGAAGCAATAGGATCAAATGTTAGAGAAAAAGAAAGAGGAAGATGAATTTTTAAAGCAAGAGCTGGAGGCTAAAAGGCTACAAGAGCAGAAGGATAAAGAGGAAGCAGAAAGGTTAGCGCAAGAAAAGGAACAAAGTGATCAAAAAAATGTGCAGGAATTTGATTCTCAATCGGGGCTTACATTGTTACAACCTTTGTCTTCCACTACTGTTGCTTCTTCTTTAGCCTAGGTAGCCATGACTCCTATTGCCCCTACTTGGTTAAAAATGGACTTGGAAAGAAAACAAGTTGTTTAACCATAGTCGTTGAATTGGGAGGAAATGATGAAAGAAATTGCAAAGGAGAAACCTAAAAAGAAGGCCCAGATTCTTCACTCTACTAGGCTCACTTATGCTAGAGACATTGTTGTTGAATGTGCCATACCCGTAATGGAGAAGAGATGTGATGATATGCAAATCATTGATTATCAGTTGGGGGTGGTAAATTTGGGAAATCCTACAAGAAACCAACAAATAAGTTTGATTGATATTGTGGCCTCTTCAATTAAATCCTGGATGATCAAAGATAAAAAAAAGAAGGATGAGCTTAAGGCTTAGATGGATCAGCTTCATAGGTTTTTGAAAGATGTTTCAAGTCCCATTTCCCAACAAGCTACTCTTCCTGAATCCCCAATTTTATTAACAAAGAAGGAAGCAAATGATTTGGTTCAAATAAAAAGCAAGGTAGGAATGATGGATAAATGGTTGGATAAGCTCAACCAGGAGGTTGATGATCTTGTTGAGGGTTCTAAGATTCATAAGGATTCTCTTGAATTGGTAGAGGATCTAGATCAACAGGCCAAGGATTTGGATAAATAGGATGATGACTACACAGAATGTGTTAAAAGGCTTGAAGATATTAGCAAAGTGCCCAAGTCCACATTGTTTGAATATTCAATTCTTGAGCATGGTAATGTGGATTTTGTGGAAAAAACTATGAGCATCATAAGGTATAAGTTTAGGGCTATTCATGGGCATCAAGAAGAAGCCCGAGAAATGGGCAAGGATTTAAATCAACAGATGGTTGAATTAGAGGCAATTGTGGAAATTTTAATTAACCTAGAATCCTCAAACAAAGAAGGCTTATCTTTGGATAAACTAAGGGAGAGATGGAGGGGTAGGTTTAAGGAAATTATGCAAAAGGGAGATGATGGGGATAATTTATTATTAGATTAGTTTATGAATATCAGTGAGGAGGTAAGAATTGCTAGAAGGGAGTTAATCAAGTTAAAGAAGATGCAAAGGTTGGTTTCTACCGAATGGGTATGTGCAAGATCATGATGGGCCAAAAAGTGGCAATATGTAAGTGATATGATGGCCCATGTGGCTAACAACTTTTTTTTCCCTAAAATTGATGTAACGAAAAGGGTTTTTAAAGAAGATTCTTAGATTTCCACCAATATAAATTATGCTTTACTTTGAATTTAATAAATAATTATTATTCATTTTCTATTGCAATTACGACTAAAGTTCTAATTGATAGGCTGATTGAAAAACATCTATAGCTTTCAAACGGTATCACATTTTTTTAATTTGAAATATGCGTCACATTCTATACTTCACATACTATAGGATTAAAAAAAGAAAATTTGAATTTCATGAAGTTTTGACTAAGTTAAGGTGGTCAGACATACAAGTTTTTATATTTTTAAAAACTTGTAATAAAAAATTCATAATTAATTATTTACATGGAAAAAAATTACAAAAAAATATGCATCACATTGGGACATGAGTCTTCTACTTATATCTAAAATATTATAAAAAAATATTTTCATTTTATTGTGGTTAGGGTGGTCAAATAGACACCTACTTCTTATTTTTTCACTGAAATTTAAGTACTACTGCATTGAAATTTCAAAATTTCACCAAATAGATTTGTTATTTTTAAAATATACCTAGTAGTTTAGAAACTAAATTCAATTTGCTACAAATTCTATTCTTACATATTTTTGAAATAATATAAATAAATTATTCAAACTTTTATGTCAAGTTGCCTAACCCTGATTTTTCTAAATTTTTTGCCACTTAAGGGCCTGTTTTTTCCATGATGATCCTGCACATACCCGAATTTGAAAGGATCAAATTCAAAGGTGTTTGGTTAGATGGGATAGATTCGGGTACTCTTCAACAAGTGTTCTCTAGTTATGAGGAGTACATCCTTGAGCATTCAGTGCAAAAGTGAACTGATTCTTTTCACCATACTCAAATATCTGCTTTTCTCCTATTTTTGTGGGTTTTGACATGAGCTCAACTCTGAGTTTGAGCTGTCAGTTTCACTTTCTTCTTGGAGTATCAAATTTCTTGTTGGCATAATAGATTAATTAGCCTTGGAAAAAAAGTTCCTGAGTCCACTTTTGTGTTCAGTTCCAGTTCCATTAATTGTGGATATTGATTAATAATTGATAAACTTGTGCATGTGACACCCTATATGTATTATTAGGTTCTACTTTGTAAAGGTCAGCTAATTGAAGGAAGATCAGCCACCTAATGATAGAAAATAGAGATTAGATCTAGTATTTCTATGTTTTAGGAGAGATACTCTAAAAGTTTAGTAAAACTTGGTTACTTTACAATTTTTCATACATTTTCATGTTATGGTTTAAAGTTTGGATCTATTTTGATAAGGTTAATGGTACATGATCAATCCATACACCAGTGATTTTTGTTGTGGTTAATTGTATCTTATTTGATGGAAGTCAATAGAAGGAACTGGATTCAAGATTATATCATTGGATTATCTGTGGATGAAGTTGTTATCGTGTTCATTTGATTTGTGTTTTAGATGATGAGGGAGTGATTTGTTTGAATTAAGTTTAGTGAATGTTGATGGTATTTGAATTAGAATTATGGATGTATGCAGTAGCATAGTTTATTCTATGGATTTCATCTTTCTATAGTTATGGTTAGGTGGAATAAACACTCAGTATTGATATGCATGTCTAGATATGTAAGAATTTTACTCTTGTTTCTTTGATTTCAAGCTCTGATTCATCTTTTTATTTTATTTAAACCCCCCCCCCAAACATAGACTAATTGATGCTATGCAGTCTTGTTCCTTGTTACCAACAAAGGCCCCTTGAACATTACTATTATATCAACCATTGAGTGATATCAGCATAATTGAGAACCAATTATCAGGACCTTGGGAGTTAGATCACCATGTGTTATCTTTCTCTTTTAGGAGAAATAGAATAGTAATATTTTGTTTAATGTTGTTGTGCTATTTTGACCCTCAACAGATAGTAATGTTACCTGATGTGTCATTACATTGACTTTGGTAAGTAGTCAAACAAAGATAGATCATTTCATTAGAAAGACGAGTGAACAAATGAGAATTAGTAGAATTTTTTTATCAAGAGCCATTCAAAGATGACAAAATTGAGGGAACCAATTTAAATGAATTATGGGAATTCTCAGGGAGACTACCACAAAAAGATAAAATAGTTGTTGAAGCATTGAGAACACTAATTGAAGAGTCTTGTAATAATAACACAAGGCCATCTCTGAATCAAAGAGATCTGGTAAGAAGGAAAATCAATAGTCAGAATAGTGAGCCACGCCCAAAGCATTTTTGGATATGACTCAAACCCAAATTTTTCATAAATTTCAAGAGGATTATCCTCAAATTAGTATTTGTCAAAGATATTTTGAAATGCTTAAACCATTTTATGTCAAGATAAATCACACACGCACTACTTGTTGTTGTAGACTACATATTGAATTCTCTAACCATTATGATGTTTATCATTCTATATATTTAGATTTGCATACTAACAATGTTTTGTAGGATTGTGGCATAGAAGCCCCACCAACATCTTCAAGATATTTCTTATCAAAATTTTATGTGAAATAGAGGATGGCCAAATATTCTACAAGACAACATGCTTGGATGGTTCATGTGAGTGTTGTGGTGTCTTGCAATGTATGCCAGTATGTCAACATATGGAAAGCACATATGAGGTGGGATAGAAACTAGTAGAGTTTGGGAAGTATAAAATAGTGGCATATGCTTCAAAAGATGGTAATCAAGAAAAAAAGTGTGATTTGGTTATTCAAAAGATTCCAGTGTATTAGTTTATATCCATGTTTCATGACAAAATAGTGTATGAGTATGCAAGGAATACCCATAGAGATCGATGGCTAAACACACAATTCAAGCTATGCAAGGACACCTTTCCAATTGGCACCATAGTATCAGTGGTTGAATTTGTAGAGAACTACACTCTACAACCATAGCATGAGTTGCAGTCACAATATTACAACTCCATACATGTTTCGATATTTGTGCGCACAACATGTATTCATGTAGCTGATAGTATAGAGGACCAAAGGTATTGAGGGACTATCACTTTTATATTAGTGATGATCACACACATTCTCTAGAGTTCATGCAAGGTTGATTCTAGATGTTCTACAGTGATTTGGATTAGAAGGGCATAGCATACAGCTAGCATATAATATGGTCAGATAACTGTGCAGCATAGTTCAAGAACTTGTGCATGTTCTACTGGTTGAGCAAAATGCATGTCATTATAGGTGTTCAACATATGCTGAATAATTTCAAGAGATTTTCTGCACATATCAATGTATGGCATATTTATACAATTATTGCAGATGAAGACAATGAAGAGGGAACAAACAATTACTTGTGTCATTGTGTTAAGGCCAAAAATAAATTGGAAGCCCCTGTTATAAATGGAGAAAACATCAAATACCCTATAGGCTTAGTTGTTGTTACTAGAACGTGGCTTAGAAGGTACCCACATAAGAGTGTTAAATATTGGTTGTTTCAGGACTTTGACATGCATCATAAGATTCTTCATTACTCGAACCTTGTCATGGCATCCAATGTTCGTTTGACCAAATATGGGGTAGACCTTTGAACAAGACCATGTGGAAGGTTTGTGAGTCTAATCATGAGGCAATACTTGACACAATAAAGAGTCGAGTAGACCTGAATGGTTCGTTGGATTAATTTATAAGTATGCACATTGGTTCTTATTAATTTATACTTGTATGCACATTAATTTGTATGATGCCAATGCCATCATCTTTTTTTAGTTTTCCTATTTGTAAGTAACCTACTAAAAATTGATTGTTGTCCCCTTACAAAAAATGTTGATTTATGAGCCATCCAAGAGAATCTCAACTAAAAAAGTAATGCAACATCCTTATTTTGATGATCTTGGCAAATCTCAATTATGATTTTAAGCCATTATAAAAGTGTGTGCGAGGCTTGGTGAGGGAATTTCAAGTTATTCATTTGAAGTTAACCTTATCATGAGCACCTATGATGTAGACATTATAAGATCATCTCGAATTTCAAGTTATTTTATTCATGAGAGGTGTTGTGTGAAATAGTTATCTTGGAACTCCTAGTGAAGATGTATACTAGAAATGACTAAGTTGAGAGACTGGCATGCCTATCCTCAATGAAAGCATCAAGATTTATGCCTTGTTGTTCCCAAGTTGGAACCAAATGGTGTGGATTTGTTGTCTATAAGTGTCTTCCATCTATTTTCATTTCATTTCCATTTTGTATACTCTTTCTTTTTATTCTTTTACTTTGCATGTTTGTAAGTAAACTACTAAAAATTTATTGGTCTCTCCTTATAGAAAATTCTGATTTGTGAGCCATCGAAGAGAATATCAGCCAAAAATGTAATGCAACATCCTTATTTTGATGATCTTGACAAATCTCAATTATGATTTGAAGCCATTATAAGAGTGTGAAGCTTAGCTAGGGAATCTCAAGCTATTCATTTGAAGTTAACCTCATCATGAGCACCTATGATGTAGACATTATAAGAGAATATCAAATGTATGTGTGACATTGTAAAAGATCTATGAGAATGGAGTACCTAAGGAATTATGCCTAAAAGTACAAGCACTTGGGTTTTAGAACTTGTGCCAAATAAATCTCATTTTATTGTAAACATCATATTGTTAATATAGTGAGTGTAATAACCATTGATGGTTACTAATCATTCTTTTTCTCCTTTTATTCTCTCCCTATTATAACTAGCACCAATTGACTAACTTGTTATAAAAAATTAATTTATTAAAACAAATCAACCTAATTATTACATATCAATATCAATATAGAATATGGTCTATTGAAATAAACACTTGTAATGAGATTTACTCAAATATTGAAATTTATTGTTGCCCTCAAACATTTGTAATTCAAGCAACATAATCCCTTAATAGTCCAAATTGCAAAAGGGAAACAATATTTGATGGTCTATTACCCAAATACCATGTTAGCTACAAACATTCTATCTAAGGCATCAGGATTACGTATGGGACCTCTATAATAACCTCTCTTAGTTTTTGTTATCTTAGAGTCATTTTTCGTGTAGTCCAATTTTGACTTGATGGAAAAAGTGTCAATTGCAAGCAATGTAAAGTTGCAAAGTGGTGGAACTTTCGTTCTACAACTCATGTGACCAAAAAAATTGTTCCAACGTGCCAAAATGGGTATTTTTACACTAGGAAAGGTCCTCTTTCACACTCAAACAAGTGGAATTGCTCTAAGCTATGTTCAACCAGATCGATCCCTTAAGAGTACAAAATACAAAAGGGAAACAATCTTTGATGGGCTATTACTTGGAAATTGTGATGCTTAAGAAATCTTTGTCTGAGACTACGAGATCGCACTGAGCCCCTCTACAATAACCTCTCTCAATTTTTGTTATCTCAAAGTCATTTTCTCATATTGTCCTATTTTCACTTGGAGGAAAAAGTGTCAAATACAAGCAATGTAAAGTTGCAAAGTGGTGCAATTTTCATTTTGCAAATCATTTGAACAAACAAACTATTCCAACACATTCAAATGGGTACATTTACACTAGGAATGGTCCTCTTTTTCACCCAAACAAACGAAATTGCTCCGAGCTACATTCAATCAACTCGATCCCTTAAGGGTCCAAAGTGCAAAAGGGTAGCAATCTTTGACAGGGTATTATTCAAAAATTGTGGTGCTTACAAACTCTTCATCTAAGCCTACAGGATCATGTTGGACCCCTCTACAATAACCTCTCTCATTTTCTGTTATCTTAGAGTGGTTTTCCCGTGGTGTCTAGTTTTCAGTTGATGGAAAGTGTCAAATGCAAGCAATGCAAAGTTGTAAAGTGGTGAAAATTTTGTTTTGCAACTTGTGTGACCAAACAGACTATTCCAACATGTCTAGGTGGGTGGTTTTACACTAGGAATGGTCATATTTTGCACTTAAACATATGGAATCACTCTGAGCTACATTCAACCAATTGAATCCTTTAAGATTCCAAAGTGCAAAATAGATGCAAACTTAAACATGTTGTTACTCAGACATCGTGATGCTTAGAAAATTATTGTTTGATCCTATGGGATCATGTTGGACCTTTCTACAATAACCTCTCTTAGTTTTTTCTATTTCGGAGACATTTTCCCGTGGTGGAGAATTTTCACTTGGGGAAAAAGTTGTCAAATGCATGTAGTTGAAAGTTGCAAAGTGGTGCAACTCTCGTTCTGCAACTTGTGTGACCAAATGGATTATTCCAATGCATTTGAAAAGGTATTTTTATGATAGGCATGGTCCTCTTTTGCACCCAACACAAGCGGAACCAAACCAAGCTACGTTCAACTAGATCGATCCCTTAAGAGTCCAAAGTGCAAAATAGCTGCAAACTTTAGCATGTTGTTACTCGGATACCGTGACACTTAGAAACTTCTCATATCAGCCTATAAGATTTTTTTGGGCCCCTCTATAATAATCTCTCTTGGTTTTCACTATTTTGGAGACATTTTCCCGTTGTGGTGAATTTTCACTTAGGGAAAAAGTTGTTAAATCCAAGTAGTTGAAAGTTGGAAAGTGGTGTAACTTTCATTTTGCAACTCGTGTGACCAAATGAACTATTTAAATGCATCCAATTTGGTATATTTACACTAAAAATGGTCCTCTTTTGCACCCAAACATTTTGAATCACTCTGAGCTACATTCAACCGGTAGAATCCCTTAAGAGTCCAAAGTGCAAAATGGCTACAACCTTCAGCATGTTGTTACTCATATACCATAATGCTTAGAATTTTTTTGTCTAATCCTAGAGGATTCTATTGGGCACCTCTACAATAACCTCTCTCATTTTTTTTCTATCTCAGAGGAATTTTCCCATGGTGGTGAGTTTTCACTTTAGGAAAAAATTGTCAAATGCAAGTAGTTGAAAGTTGTAAAGTGGTGCAACTTTTGTTTTACAACTTGTGTTACCAAATGGACTATTCCAACACGTCTAGGTGGGTATGTTTATGCTAGTAATGGTCCTCTTTTTCACCCAAACACATGGAATTGCTCTGAGCTACATTCAACTAGCTCAATCCCTTAAGGGTCTAAAGTGCAAAAGGGCAACAATCTTTGACGGTGATTACACAAAAACCATGATGCTTACAAACTCTCTATCTGAGCCTATAGGATCATGTTGGGCCCCTTTACAATAATCTCTCTTGGTTTTTATTATCTCAGATTCATTTTCCTATGGTGTCCAATTTTATCTTGATGGAAAAAGTGTCAAATGCAAGCAATGTAAAGTTGCAAAGTGGTGCAACTTTCATTTTGCAACTCATGTGACCAAACAAACTGCTCCAATGTGTCCTGATAGGTACGTTTACGCTAGGAATGATGCTCTTTCACACCCAAACATGCAGAATCACTTCGATCTATGTTCAATCAACTTGATCCCTTATGATGGCATGCAAAACAATCAAAAAGAGAAACATACACATGACGGTTGAAAAGTTTGAGTTTTCCACACAAAAAAATATATGATCATCCTCAAGTCTAGCAAGTGCAAGATATTATTTAATTATCCTCCTTGCTCTTACAACAATATACAACCAATTGTAAATGCATACAATGGTGAAGCTTGAAATTTTTTTATTTTTCCTCAATTAACAACATTGGTTGTGAAGCATTTTTTCATTTTCATTTGAAATAATTTGCTATGCTTGAAAATTGGAGTCTAAGAGAAACAAATGATGCTCTCACTTACATTTATTGTTTGGTGTGATAAATAAATTTTTCACCATTGAGTCTATTTCTTATTTGTATTGTAAATTATAACTTGCTTTCTCCCAAGTCCATTTCCTATATACAAGAAATAATATTACAAAAATTTGGCATATACATCTTTCAATGTGTTTATATATGGTGATGGATCAAGAACATAACAATTCATTCAGCACTATGAGGATTATGCTGTGAGAATGTTTAAAGACTATTCAAGATAAATGTTTGTATGATAATGTGTCAAGAAGTTAAATACTCATCATCTACTATGAATATTATGTTTTGCAAGTGTTGTGAAGATTATGTATCCTTTGCTTAATTGAGTTGTTCCAATCAAAAGATTAAATATATTGGAATCTTTTTATGAAACATTTTATGGAATGCCAATTGAAAATGTGTTTTTTAATTTTAGATAAGGAATATCATGTAACTCTTTGGATTAAACTGAATTGAGATCTATAACAACAAGGGAGCATTAGGAAATACATTGCTCAAGGATCTTAAATAAGTCTTCTCTCCCATTACAATTTTGGGTGGATTATTACTTTCAAAGTATTGGGAATGCTTTGTCTATTTTCTAGTTGGCAGTTGCCATTCTAGAAGGCTCGTCTCTTGATATATTTTATACTCATTCTTAATCAATTATCAAGTTAATAATCAATACATTTAATTATAGTTAATATTTTCTTTTCAATTTATGCAATTTTGGAGTTTGTGACTCTACTACTATTCCTAGAAATATTGAAGTTGTTTAACATCGACTAATAAAGTTGGTTAGCATCAATCAATTAATATTCAAGAAAAAGCATGAAGGAAAACAATGATCAATGCTAGGGTTAACCAATTAATAAGTATACATGTGAATAATTCAAGCATGTACATGTGAATAAGGGAAGCACAAGTACTCAAAAATACATAAGCCTTGAAGTATACACACGAATACACAGTATACACAAATTAATACAAAGTATACAAAAATTAGTACAAAGTATATGCATGAATACAAGGTATACACATGAAAACATGTAAGTTACAACGTATACATTGGAATACACATAATTTGTAAAGTATACACTTGAATACATGTAACTCAATCTATTGAACCATAAATTTATAATGCAAAATGGACACAATCGATAAAAAAATTTGTATTAACCAAATAGCCATGGAGGCATACATAAATATATGTCAATATAAGTAAAAAATATAGGTGTAAAATAGCCATATAGGCTTATGAGAATGCCATATAGGCATACAAAGAAGGGCTTTAGAATCAAAAGTCATTCCTCTCCATGCTCTTGAAATAAACTCTTTCCCTTTGTTTGTTGATCGAGTGGAGATACATCTCACTCATTTATGTTACAGTCAAGGAGTGCTCCTTGTGTTCCTCCTAGGGTTTAGTTCTTGGTCAAGTCTTATCTTTTACAATAAGAAGTAAAGACATTAATATATAGAAATTACATTATTAAAAATGATATATATTTAACAAAATAATCACTTACCGCCATCTGATGATCACTCTCCATGAGCTAAATTTTCAAATTCTCATGTTGAGGCATGCTAAAGCCCTATATAAACCATCCAAATAGAAATTAAACTATGAATCAATAATGGTTTGATTTTTCACTAACTAACATCAATAACAACATATGTAAATTGAGATTTAGTAATTTTCCTCATACCTGGGTATGTGTAGGCTAATGGGGGGGCAAAAAGTGGCAATGAGGAAAAAAACACGTCTTTCATCGACCCAAAAACACGAAAATATCGTGTTGACTTTTTTTAGGCTTGGGTGTCAATACACACCACCAAAGCAAACACCAATCCTAGTTTTCCATATCGGATATCGATTTGGATCGGATATCTGATTTGTAAAAATATATATATATACAAAATTTGTTGTTGTTTTAAAGTAACGGTCTACAAATCGGATATCTGATTTGAAATGGATATCCAATTTGTAGACTATTACTTTAAAACAACAAAAATATTTGTATATATATGCTTTTTACAAATCGGATATCTATTTCAAATCAGATATCTGATTTGTAAAAAGCATATATATACAAAAAAAAAAATTGTTTTAAAGTAACGGTCTAGAAATCAGATATCCATTTCAAATCGGATATTTGATTTGAAACGAATATCTGATTTGTGTACACATAGACCTAAGGGTTAATGGTAGATGGTAGAAGGTTTAAGGGTTAAAGCTTTAGGGTTTAGGGTATATGGTAGAGGGTTTAAGGGTCAAGGGTTTATG
>VDFB02141537.1:0-34725 GCA_007258455.2 Sequoia sempervirens
AAGATTCCTCAATTGCAGTCTGAATTTTGTTGACTTGAGAGCTGAGCTTTTCCAGAAAATGAGGTGTGATAGTTGGGAGTTTTTTCTAGTTGAAGAATGAGGAAATTTGAAACTTTGAGAGAATTTCTCCTGTTGAAATTCTGATGCTGCTTGGCCAAATTTTGTCATCTCTGCCTCTAAGTGAAGGACAGAGAATTGAAAACTCCTATAATTTGTGCTCTTTCGCTTCCCAAACCCTGTTTAACATATGGTAAAATTCCTCAAAATAGGTCTAGCACTTTTGAAAAGAGGTTAAGATTATGTATATTAGGCAACTTGGTTGTATTCCATTCAAATCTTTTAAAATTCACACAAATTTCTTGGCAAAGAAAAGTAAAATCCATGTGAATTTCACCAATTTTTTTGCAAAATAACAAAATATTTATGAAATTTTCATCAAAAAAAAATTTCTCACAAAAGCAAAAGGTGGGAGACCTGCCCAAAAGCAAAATTTGTGCATATTTCACGAAAATTTCCCAACTTAACAGCAAAAGATAATTTGACTTTTGCATTTCTTGTGTTGGACTTTGTACATCAACTGCAAATGAGAGACGGGATTTTAGCTTTTGTATTAATGATTTTCTTTTCTCCAGCAATCCACGAAGAAAGATTTAGTGATGCTAGAATTATTTACCTCTTACCTTTTCTATTATCTCTATTCTTTTTACAACAAATCTACTACTCCTCGCCATACCATTTATGCTTATAGGAAGGGTAGATCATATTCTCTAACACATAGTAATGGGATTGAGAAAAAGCCTCACCAATATCTTATGTTACACGTATGGGGAAGAATCTGCCATTACTGTTGTAGTTTTGTGTCCCAAGTATTCCCCCACGATTGCACAAACATGTCCAGCTTTCTTTGTCCTATATTGATGGTGCATTGTATTTGTTCAAGCACTCTAATTTGTTATTTGCACACTATTGTTCTTTCACAATCATCAAAACAACTGGCCCCAGATTAGTGATATCACAAGCACTCACCACTTCACAGTAATATAAAGTACACACTATTAGAGTCTATATGAATTTCTCTACATTTTATATGCCTACTAACAAGATCTAACTATAGGAAGCATGATCTGAAAACTTGGCGACTCTACCTCCATGACCTGAGCAGATGGCAAACAAATCCCTGTAAATGATGCCAACTCTGTGGACACTTAAACAAGTAATAGAGAACTCTTTGCTATGATTGATGGTCTAGAGAAATACCATGCACAAAGAGCTTACCCATATGGTGCTAAAGCAGGGCATTATATTTATGATTGAAAAATTAAAATGAACTAACTTTGATCTTAATTTATTTTTTTTAGTTTTTCGTACTGCAGTAAATATCGTTCTACCAAAAAAGGCTTCAATCTTGTTAACCGATTTTTCTTGCTGTTAAATGTTATGAAAATACTTTGTAGCTATTAAATGTTCTGTAAATGATCTTTAGGGAGATGTGGTTTTCCTTGTGACCAAATTGAAGAAAAGATGTTTTGCTTTTCTTCTGAGCACAACTTTTCTGACGAGAAGTGAAAATTGTTTGTAATTTTTCAAGTTGTGGCAATATCAGATTTACTAACTCTTTTATGGCAGTTCATATACTTTGGCTGTGATGACACCTCCAACACTAATTGTTAGGTATTCTCTTTTATTCAAGGACTGTTTACAGTTATTATACTTAAGCACGGTCCCTTCACTCTGGTCAGAAAGGCCTCTGCATAAAGTTATATAATCATTTGCATGACTGTTGTCATCTACTATTACAAAGATTTCTATTGATGTTCAATACTTAAATTTGTGGAATGGGGATTTCCTGGATTTATTTTTGTCTAGGCATGGTTATTGCTTGTCTCATGATACAACATATGCTTTATTAAGTTTATTATATGGCTATTTTGTGTTTCTCAGCTAGCAAGTCAACTCATATACTGTCTTCATGAGGAGGCATTGGTGGTTGGCATGAAGGTTGAGAGGGATTAGCTAAGTCTATCATTTTAGTTGGACAATAGTGACAGTCTTGCTTTAGTTGCCAGTATCGATCAAAGGGAGTATTGTGTTAACTGGTGGTTAATTTTAAAGGATACTAGTTAGTTGATGGATTGGTGAAACATGATCTTGTAAGTATTAGAATGGAAAATAAAAAATCCTTGGGACCGTTACCTCTAGAGGCCCTCTATAGCGTTGTAATGGATCTTGTTACTTTATGTAGCAATGGTGGAGAATCTTGAGTTATATATTTTGTAATGTTTAAAAGAATCAATGCCTACATTTTAATAGCATAGCGAGTGATATGGAAAGCCCATGGAACATTCTACTATTTCAGGTAAGGTAAATCGCATGCATTTGTTTGTGTTTTCCAACATCTTTTTTGAGCCTAAGCTGGGCAGCAGCTAGTAAGTTTCATCACTTTGCATTGTCTTAAATATGTGCATTATCAACATAACTCAAACCATTTGTTTAACATTACGTGGTAGGCATTTCAGTGTATGTTTAAAAATTAACCAAATTATGCGAAGCATGAACAGTTGGGTAGAAAGGTCATTCAGTATTCTAAGGAAAGGGAGAGCAGTATATCACCGATCTTCTATTTTTAATTAGAGGAGAATCCTTCTGAAGTATTGTATTGATTGTTATTGAAGGACTGGACAAATTCATTAAGAGGATAGCATAATTCAAGTTCAAGTATCAATTCAGGTGATTTCATTTGAAAAGCTTGATCAAAATAGATGTGTATCATTTGAACTGCTTGGATATCCTTCTGGTTTACTTCGAACATTATGTTTACCATGTTCAATGTAGAAGATTTCATGAACTTAGTGAACCAGAAAATTGTTCTTGTTTTAGTTGACAATGAAAACATATCGTATTCAAATATATGAAATGCTACAACAAAGTAGGTTGTGGCCCTGCAAGTCAAATGCTTACCACACCATAAAGTCAAATGCTTACCATGAATGTTCCTATTTGGAATGTAGCTATCAACAATTTCCAAGTAATTATATAATACTATGCCAATTCTGTGGACACTTCAGCAAGTAATAGAGAACTCTTTGCTATGACTGCTGTCATCTACTATTACAGAGATTTCTGTTGATGTTCAATACTTAAATTTGTGGAATGGGGATTGCCTGGATTTATTTTTGTCTAGACATGGTTATTGTTTGTCTTTGCCAATGTTCTCTAAGGATGGCATAATAAAATTCCTACTATAATAATCTGAAAAGTAAAACAATGACTGTCAGCGTTTTAATGTTGTATAGCAAGATTTGGAACTTTTCAAGAATCCCCAACAAAGGAAGTCTTGTCTTGATATAAGGCAGTTCAATAGTGCAAACTACCTTGATGCCATTGATGGCAATGGTTTTGAATTGGAATTAAAATTTCAGTCAGGAATGCATTTAATTTCCTCTTAATGTTTTGGATGTATTAGCTACATGGTTGTAGACAATAATGCAACTGCATATACAAAAACAGAATCCCTAATCCCCAACAGAGATGGCAATGGTTTTGAATTGGAATTAAAATTTCAGGACTAGCTAGGTGACTCTTGTGAATTGGAATTAATATTTGGAAACAAACATTTGTTTTCTCTTGGTTAAGATTTTAAGCCTCGCTCATGCTTGGATTTGTTAATGTTCTGCTAGATTTTAGACCTTGGTCATACTCTGATATACCTTACTTTTGTCATGCCACAACCTTGTCCGTTGGGATTGTGGGGCTCTGTTGTTTGCAGCGAAGGATTTGGATCTTGGGATTTTGGGTCAGATTTTCATTCTTTTAAAGTGGACTTCATTACCATTACACTCGATATTCTCTTAGGAACATAAACAATTTTGGAGGTTATGTTGAGTTGTATCGAATTTGGTTCGTCTCATTTTTAGAAATTTCCTTTTTGGTGGGCTTTTGTAATTTTTTTCCTGCTAACTTTTCCCATTCATTCTCATCAGCATCGTTGACAACACGACACAAATTGTGCGGAACCTGGTCAATAAAATCATTTGCAAACACAAGGTCAATAATGTTCAAGAAATTATATAAAACTATCGGCGTATTCCTTGTAGCTCCTCGGCTGCAAGTGCTAGTTAATAAATATAATCAAATATAGAGGAGAGGGGGTCGTGCGGGTTCACTTCATGTAGTGATTGACTGGAATATTATAAAATATATTTACCTGAATATCATAAAATATTTTTACCTCCGGTTATCTAGATATGACGCTTGTTTTGTTTTTCTCTTGTAAACTTTCGTCTCACGCCTCTGCCGGATTTGACCGCTAAACTTAAAAACTGTGGCCTAATTTTTGGAAAAGGACTTGAAAACAAGAACTTATTACGTAACCTTATTATAATATTGTCTCTTGCTGAAATAAAATAAATTAAAAACTTAAAAAACTACTACTTGTTTATATCACTGACGTCCATGATACGACACGTAGCAACATTCGGTATCTTCAAAGTTCAAAATGAAATCGTCAACGATACCGGCGATCTAATTAAAAAGACTCCGTCAAGATTATGGTATGTCTAATATATATAATTTGTAAAATTTTGGATGCGCGTACAACGATGCTTGGAATAGGTCGACTCTTGAGCAGTTGACCATGAAACCTGCTATATAGCTCCCACAACCTTTTAGTTTCTCACCATCTTTTCTTTTGTTGTTATAGTTGAGTAGCAGTTCGATTTTCATGTATTAGTTACTATCAACTCATTTGGGGAGAAGGAAAATGTCGTGGCCAATCCAAATGTATTGGAGGCTTGTTTTTCGATTCTTAATTTGCATCTGTTTGGTGGGGTTTACTGCTGCAAAATGCGATCCTGAAGTCTGCGGATCTATGAATGTGAGTTACCCGTTTTGGATTAACAATTCTCAATGTGGGTACCCTGGTTTTAATATCACATGCAGGGAGGACCCAGATACTGGGAAGATGGCTCCATTTTTTACGGCCTTTCGAGGTAATTATTCTGACAAGATTCTTCCAGGTTACTATTATAAGATTATGAAGATCAATTATATGGGTTACCTCATCATAAATTCGACTTCTCTGAAAGTCCAGTCGTGTGAGGCGAACAGCAGTGCGTCAAGCCAATTTCAGCCACGTAAAGGAGGGCCTTTCACCATTTCCATGTCTAATAAATTCGTGGTTATTGGCTGCAACACGTTCGGTACCTACACATACGGGAGTTTTGGTGATGTTAGATGCGTATCGCTTTGTAGACCTCAAAATGATCCGCCATACTGTCGCTATGGCTGCTGTGAAGTTAGCGTTCCAGATAATTCGAATTTATTCAATTTCACTGGCGGAGGTGTGTTTGGTTTGCGCAATTCTACTACCAACAAATTTGATGCGAAGTGTGGCTTCTCCACTATATTGGACCCCTCCACCTTCACCATTTACGACAATAAAACAAGCCTCTTTTGGGGAGATGGCAGGAAGGCTGATTATGGTCTCCGCCTTAATTGGGGTATCGGCCTTCAGAATTGCTCCACGGCTAAATCAACTGCCAATTATTCTTGCTCTTCCAACGCAGAATGCCTTGACTCCCCTTCCGGAAAAGGGCACGTATGCAGATGCCTCCCTGGGTATGAAGGAAATGGATACTCTAATGGCACAGACTGCACAGGTATTGTCTCCGCACCTTTCTTATTTAGAACCATTATTAGTATCATGTTTTCTGTTTTGTAATCATTCCTCTTTAAAATCTTAAGGCTCCTAATCATAGTGATTTGGAGTGTTCAGACATAGACGAATGTAGTCATACAAACTCAAGTATGTGCGTTGGAGCAGAGGAAGGAGGAATATGCCTTAATTTGGCAGGTTCCTACAATTGTTCATGTGCAAAGGGTTATGTGGGAGATGGCTTTAAAAACGGGACAAAATGTGTATCCTCACAATCCAAAAGCTCCCTAAAATCTGGAATCATAGGTAAGCACAGGGCATGTCCCTGTATATTCTTTTTTCTTTATCTTTCAAAACAGCATGGTCAATAAAATCTTCTCTGTTTGATGAGAGCGCAGGGTCTGTTTCTTCATTCGTGGTAGTTTCTGTGGGAGCTTGTGGACTATTTTGGTGTCTGAGGCGGCGTCGTCTGAAACATGCGAAAGAGAGGAATTTCCGGCAGAATGGCGGGTTACTGTTACAGGAACGCATCGCTTCTATGGGAGGAAGAAAAGGCTTGAGAATATTTTCTGAATCAGAGCTACAAATAGCTTCCAAGAATTATTCAACAGAATTGGGGAGAGGTGGCTTCGCAATTGTGTACAAAGGAATTCTCGTCGACGGCACGCCTGTGGCAATTAAAAAACCCAAGTCAATTTCGGATGAATTTATCAATGAAATTATAATTCTGTCCCATATAAATCACAGAAATGTAGTGAAATTGCTTGGTTGCTGTATGGAAACTCAATTTCCATTACTTGTGTACGAATTCGTGCCAAATGGAACAGTTTATCAACATCTACACTCCGGCGAGGGGCGGTTGTCATGGCAAACAAGGCGGCAGATTGCCATCGAAACTGCAGAGGCGATATCATATATGCATCTTCAAGCTTCTCAGCCTATTTTCCATCGCGACATAAAATCCTCAAATATTTTGTTAGACGACACATTCACTCCAAAAGTAGCGGACTTTGGTCTTTCTCGTCTAAGACCTTCCGAAGAAATGCATCTGAGCACCATGGCAGTGGGTACTCGAGGTTATGTGGATCCTGACTTCGTGATGAGCAACCAGTTTACAGACAAGAGTGACGTCTACAGCTTCGGTGTAGTTTTGGTGGAGCTTCTCACTGGTCTTACGCCCCTGCTGTCCATAAAAGGATCTATGTGCGCTTTGTATGACCATTTCCTGTCCGCAATGAACGAGAACCGTCTCACTGACATTTTAGATTCTGAAGTCGTGAATGAGGAAAACCAAGGGCAGATGGAAAATATGGCAAGGTTAGCAAAAGCATGTCTGCAAGTGAAAGCAAGAGCAAGGCCGTCCATGAGAGAGGTGGTGGAAGAACTTGCTTGGATAAGAGCTGCCACAAGACAGCCGGAGCTTTATAGAGATGTAAGTCTTGTAGAGCACAGGGGTGATCCAAAACAAGTGAGGCTAAATTATCATGCCTTGCTAACCTCATTTGATAGTACTTCTCAGGATCCTGCCGATGGTTATTTTTACACTTCTCCACCTGTTACAGCAACTTCTTCAGGGGGCCCATCCACTGCGTTGATTCAGATTGAGATGCCAGATAAGCATGGCCGATGATCAAGGCAGGGGAAGTCAGTCTTCATTTATTGTTTTTAAGAAATGGAAAATGACACCAGCTTCCAATCTGCTGGTGAGGGTGGTATCTACATATGGAATCTCCTTACACATGGTGGTTAATTTTTTTATCTAGATTTAAACTTAGATTGTTCAAATTTCCTATATAAAACAAATAGAAGCATCTATATATTCCCATTTTTTTTAAAAAGCCAAAGTCTAATAATTTGTACCTAGTTTTTCGTGTCCTCTCTCTCTATATATATATAGATGTAAGTTTTCTGCAAATAATGTCAACTGTGATTACCACATGTGCGGTCTCTTATTACTATATTTTGAAGTGTGTTTAATTAATTTTTAAACAATAGAAAAAAGTATTATTTCTGTTGTGCAAATATTAAATATTTTATTTATTTATTAATAAGTATTAATTTTTTATATAAAGATAATATATTATATCTATTTTTAGGCTCTAGGAAAATTCATAGCGAGCAATTCACTGGCCACGGAAATTCACCGTCAAGTAAAATTCACTGCTAGCACATAAATATTTTTTTAATATATATTTTAAAATTTTTGATTTTAATAAAAATATTAATGCTGTTAATTTCCTACCGCCGAATTTTACATGACAATTAATTGTTGGCGATGAATTTTTTATTAATATATTAGATTGTAAATGATATTTATATTATTCATTTTTTTACTGTTATATTAAATGTTTATAATGAATTTACAATAAAACTAAGATATAATAAAAAATAGTAGATTTATATTATGAAAATTTTTATATATATTTAAGAGAAATTAATCATCGATAAAAAAAATTAAAAATATTATTTCACATATAGATATAAAGGTAAATTATCATATATTATTAGATTGTGAAATATATAGATAAACTAATATCTAATATATGATTAATACATTTCATTTGAAAAAATAAGGTTGTGATTTACATTGTGCACTAGTGATATATAATACATGCAATTATTCTTTAGTATGAGAGGTAATACATGTAAAAATCAGAAGTCATATGGAAAATATAATCATAATGACATGTAGAAAGAATAGTACTCAATGACTAATAATGTCATATATAAGTAAAGGTTATGAACAATCGATGTATGTAATATACCATTGATAAAAAATAGAAGGTAAAGGTATATATTGAATATCTTCTACAAAAAGATGTATCATGAAAAACTAATGTGAAGGAAATGTGCTCAAAGTTAAAATATCATCTAAATAAAAAAAACACTAGCATCACTCTTCATAAAAGAAGTAGAAACCATGTGATAATCATGGACAAGTGTATTAGGGATATGCAAAAGGAAAAGAAAGAAATGAATAAATCCATAAAGGAGGAGAAAATGCATATATGACAGTACAATGCTTCTATAGGTAATGTTGTCTCTTATGATAAAATGTCATGATGTATCAAGAATAAAATGATTGAAAGGAAATCTATAAAAAATAATAATTGAAAGTGTATGAATGAGGAAAATAAATAAATATACCTCTACACTTCTAAATAAGACATAATAGCAAAGATTCAAGAGAATTTAAACTAATTTAAATGTAGGAACCTCTGAAGCTGTCCTATTGCTCTCTAACTCTAAAGATTTCTTTAATCAACTTGCCAAGCTTGATGGATGCTTGATGAATTGATCCTAAAACTAAATTGCCTAATGCTTGAATGCCTGAAAACCTGCAGAGTAAGATTGCACAAAATAGGATCCTTTTCCTGTAGCCAGAAACCTATATTTATAGATTTCACGGCACACATTTGTGAAGGGGCACAGGATAAAAGGTTGGGATTTCCTCTGAGGAAATGTGTGGTGAGAGATGGAGACTCTTGAGATTTCCATGGAGATTGTTCCTCCCCACAAAAACATCAAGCCAGAGATAGGAGAAGATTTTCCTGTGACAGCCTTTCACGGCCATTCCCGTAAATGCACAGGAGTTGGTTGTTGAAATATTTAATAAAACTGAATAGTTTTATTTTATTGTTGAGATTTGATGAGGTGGAGGTTTTTAGAAGATTTTAGGAATATTTTATTTGATTTATTCCCAAAATTGAAGAAAATAGAATATTAATTTAAATAAACAAACTATAGGAGTTTTATTTATTAAATTAAATGTGAAAGAAGAGTGATTAATTAATTTAAACAAAGTATGTGAACTTTATTTAATTAATTAAAGTAGATTAATATGATCTTTATAAATAGGAGAATTTGATTATAATAATAATTAAATAAAACAAAGGTATTAATTTTGCTTATTTAATTAAAATTAGAATAAAAGAAGAATTTAGAAGAAATAAATATGAACTATATAAATAATTTTTATTTATTTAATAGTAGAGGAATAACAGATTAATTAATCAAATAAATGTATTTAATTAATTAGACCATTTTTAGGTGTATACATTTTTCCCCTCTTTGAAGTGATGTGTTTACGCATTGCCTCAAAGAATGATTTTGCCTCAGCTGCCAGTATTGATGAAAAGTTAAAAATATGCCCCTGATTTGCCCCATATGTTGAATTTTGAAATGCTAGCGATATATGCCCCTACGGGAGATAAATTGATGAATTTTGAATTTTTTTATGATTTTTTCAAATTTGTATGATGATTTGATGATTTGATAATGATTCGATGAAGAAACAATTTATCTCCGGATAAAATTGTCCAAAACTGCCCCTGCGATAGATAAGAATTACTTCCCCATAGAGAAAAGTAAATAAATCCCACGAAAATCCCACAAAAAGAACCTATATAAGCTCAAAAGGTCATTTTCAAAAGCCATTTGTGCATTTGACTTAGTAAAAATTGTGATAGAGACCCTTAGAGTGCTAGGAGCAGCAAGATGCCGATCCCCTACCACACTCACCGACTCGAGTGTGTGCAACGTCACCAGCGTCCTGCTGATTATGGACCTCCGGTACATACCCTGAAACCTCCTCGTAATTCGAACACGTGATTTTTATTTCTTTTTTGTGTGTTTTTAGAGTTTTAGCATCCAACCCAATGCAGAATAGCGCGTTGATGGCCCGACGCAGCGCATCGACCATCTGTTTTAGCACGCAAAAACTCTAGCGCGCCAACCAAGTTTGGTAGCACCCCCATAGGATAGTTTAGTGCATAAAAAAGAATAGCGCTTTGAGTAGATAGGTTAGCGTGCTGGAGGTTTGCTGTAGTGCCTCACCAAATGAGCGTGCAGGAACTCTGTGTTAGCGCGCTGACAGGATAGCATAGCGCCCCAGTAGTTTTAGTGCCCTGACTAAATCTTACAGCACATTGGCCAGAAACTATAGCGCATTGATTTGACAAAATAGATGGTAAACGATCTCATGATAAGCGAGATCCACTGATTGATTGATAATAATTACCCTCATGATAAGTGAGGAATAATTAAAAATTTGATGGAATGAACCTGATTGATAGATGAGGGTTCATTTTTGATAAATTGATCGTATGATAGATAAGCACATTTTTAGAAATTGATGACCTCATGATAGGTGAGGGTTAAAAGATTGTTTTACCCATAAGATTTGATCATTAGTTTGGATAAAATAAATGATGGTCAATATTATGATGATAATGTATTGATCTGTAAAATGTTTCTATGATAACAGGAGAATTTAGATGTTGTCCAGTTGCGAGAGCAGTTCCCCTGGCCTTTTGATATGATACCACGACTTTCACCAGAGGAGAGACAACATATTATTGATTGCATTTTAGCGTCATTATTGGACATGCCCCATATTAGAATTAATAGGGGTCTACTTACAGCCTTAGTAGAGCGGTGGCATAGTGACCACAACACCTTCCATTTACCTACTGGCGAGATGACCGTTACGCCAGAGGATGTATGGCATATCCTTCACATTCCTTTTGTTGGTGAGATTGTTGTGCATGATTCAGAGGAGCGGGGTGGGATAGATTCTATTCAGAGAGTTTTTCAGGATCCTCATATTGCAGGAGTTTGGATCCCCTGGGTAGAGATGTATAATTCATATGCTCGACTTCCTTCAGTTTTGGCAGGCTTCATTGGTGGATTCCTTTGTCCTGATAAGAGGTCAAAGGGTCTATCTCTTGGATGGGGTCAGGTATGCTTGGGGCATGTGTATGCTTGCTCAGTTATATCATGATTTACACTGGATCATGTACCTAGGAGGTAACAATTTATCAGCAGGAGCTACACTTCTTCAGGTATGGGCATGGGGCACTTATTGTTGTCAACGTCCCTAAGCCCTGATCTTATTGAGACAGTGACAAGACCATGTGATTTCCATTACGGAGAATTCTGACATATGATCGATGTTAAATTATTAGAGCGGGTTCTTGTTGATGTGGAATGGTATTTTGGCGTCCATGTTGGGTGTGATGGCCGGGATGAGATGAGTAATAGGGTTTGGGATATTTGGCCGACTCGATGTATTTGATCGGGAAGAGCTCCAAAATTTTGGAGCAATTCCTGTTTCGCCGCGTCTACAGGAAGTATGGGATTGTACAGTGTATGCCACAGGGAGTAGCTCACTATGGAGGACGCCGAATAGATGTAAGTGATTGGGGTCCATGCTTACCTTATGAGGCACTTATTGAGGGTTATCATGCTCTTCAGCCATCAGCATGGGATCTGCGGCGAGATATTGTAGAGGCACCCATTACTCCTGACTATGGACAATATCTAGCTCTACACCCACCTCCTCGTATTACCATTCCAGATGAGCCAACACCAGTAGCTGCAGGGGGTGGTTACGGTGGTCGCAGACGAAGGAGAGAGGAGGATGTAGATGCTGATGTGGATGTGGAGGGTAGTGATGAGAGTGATAGTGATGATGGTGATGATGACAGTGATGATGGCGATGAGGAGGCCAGAGCATAGCGGTACCCGGGCAACCCCGACTAGTGCACTCGTAAGAGGCTGATTGCTCCTCTCCTATGTGATCGGGGTTGTTGGTTTGCATGTTGAGATTACGACTTCTGAGGACGGCTAACACAGTGCGGGGATTAGTACGGACAGGCCCGAATACGAGCCTGACCTTTCACTACATGCAGAACTGTAATGCCTCTCTGGTGGTGAGAGAGATGAGACAGTGATCGGCTTGGCTTCGGCCGCGGAGGTGCTGCTGCAGTTGACCATGCGAGGCACGAGATCCCATTGTTGACTAGGCGAGAATGACGCAGGAAATGAGGTGGTAATTATATTTCTATATGATTAATAATGCAAATCTACTGTAATGGCAGCCATTCACTGTAAACTATGAAATACTGAAGAAAGCTTGATGGATACTTGACGGATTGATCCTAAAACTAGATTGCCTGAATGCTTGAATGCCTGGAAAACTTGCAGAATAAGATTGCACAAAATAGGATCCTTTTCCTGTAGCCAGAAACCTATATTTATAGATTTCATGGCACACATTTGTGAAGGGGCACAGGATAAAAGGCTGGGATTTCTTCTGAGGAAATGTGTGGTGAGAGATGGAGACTCTTGAGATTTCCATGGAGATTATTCCTCCCCACAAAAACATCAAGCCAGAGGATAGGAGAAGATTTTCCTGTGATAGCCTTTCACGGCCATCCCCGTAAATGCACAGGAGTTGGTTGTTGAAATATTTAATAAAACTGAATAGTTTTATTTTATTGTTGAGATTTGATGAGGTGGAGGTTTTTAGAAGATTTTAGGAATATTTTATTTGATCTATTCCCAAAATTAGAAGAAAATAGAATATTAATTTAAATAAACAAACTATAGGAGTTTTATTTATTAAATTAAATGTGAAAGAAGAGTGATTAATTAATTTAAACAAAGTATGTGAACTTTATATAATTAATTAAAGTAGATTAATATGATCTTTATAAATAGGAGAATTTGATTATAATAATAATTAAATAAAACAAAGGTATTAATTTTGCTTATTTAATTAAAATTAGAATAAAAGAAGAATTTAGAAGAAATAAATATGAACTATATAAATAATTTTTATTTATTTAATAGTAGAGGAATAACAGATTAATTAATCAAATAAATGTATTTAATTAATTAGACCATTTTTAGGTGTATACAATAACCATTTCCATAACAACATATGAGAAAATTGTACAAAAATAATTAAAATATTCAAAATTAAAGAATAACAAATATACCATCAAATTTTTTGAACATAATGTTAAACCCGGTCATACTAATATAGCATTTATAGTTAGCAATGCAGATCACGAGGAAATATTAGTTCTATGTTTAGTTGCTCCACAGTCTTTGTGCTAGGATGGGATTATGGTCTTTGTTGTCTTACAACACTCCACAGTTCTTGGTGTTTGTCCTCCACGGTTTCCTGTGACCGGTGTTGGTTGTTCTTTTCTTGAGGTATTTTGTTGTTGATATTGCGTCGAGATTGTTCTAGGAGTTTGTACCCTTGTTTGTTGTTCTTCTACATTATTTGACTATTGGCCTAAAAGTGGCTTTGTTCTAAGGGATGACACCCTTATTTGCAAGCTTTTAATTTCAAAACATTTATATATTATTCTAAAATAAGATTATGAAACCTTATGTTATAAAATATATATTATTTAATGATTAATAATGTTATTTACATATGATCACTTTGAATAGACATGAGTAACACCCCTTAAAATATATTTCCACTCTTTCTCGTATATTTAATAAGGTTATCTCTCATTTGAGACTGTGAATTTGGAAATTTATAGTGAATTATACTACTATGCATAGAAGATGTTATTGACCATGTGAAAATATGTGGAAGAGTGTCCCTAAGTTTAGTCTATTTTTTGTGAGTGGTTTAATAAAATGATGGTTTATGGGCTTTTTACCTAAAAGGTTTTTCTTCATATATATCTTGTGTAATATGTGAAATCATTCTTGTATGATTCTCATTTTTTTTATTTATTATTTATTTATGATGTTTAGTATTCTAAGGTCTCAATTTCTAACATGGTACAAGATAAAGTTAAGCTATATTAATATTTTTTAAAGATTATCATAGAAGATATGTAGGAATTGATGGGAAACATGTGTATGCTCAATCAAAAAATATGTAAGGTCATTTTTGCAATGCATCTAGTTTGAGTTTTCTATTATTTTAAAATCAATTCATTAGAGATAAGTTAGGAAATTCCAATTTTTTTACAAGTGATATTTAAGAAAATTTTCATACTAGCTGACGGTTGAGAGAGGCGAGTTTGAGAACCCATTGCAACCCAGTAACCCTAGCGAGAGGCTGTGAGGCAGTTTCTTGAGGTGGCTTGGCTCCTGTAGCTCTTATATATGTCATTCCTTCTAAAGTTGGGCTTTCAGCGGAAGGGCCCTCGTGCGGATGTGGCGGTGAAATCTGAAGCTACCGCATTGCAAAATATTTTCACCGGTAGTTTAGACAAAAGACTTGTGAAAAGGAAAATGGAAGACTCCCCTGATCCGGAAGTTGAAGGGATTGAACAAACGGCTAGAGATAATATTTGCCATGTTTAGAATGGAAAAGAAGAAGAAAAACAAGAGCCTACAAATGTGGTTCAAGGTAAAACTTTAGAGTTTCAGTTGCCTGATGAGGTTGTTGATTTGATAGCTGAAAATCAAGCTAGAACTGTCATTTTGTTTTTTTTGAGAGGAATACCCTCAGAGCTAGATTTTTATAAATGGGAAAGAATGAACTGGGAAAATAGGGGCTGGGAGCTTGAAACAATAAGAGGTTTAGGTAAAGGATATGTTTCTTGCATGTTCAAATTTGCTGAGCATGCACAGGCAGTTCTACAATATGGTACATGGATAATTTGTGGGCAAGTTTGTTATCTGCAGGCTTGGACTTTTGACTTTCACCCTGAAGGCCCTTCTCGATCACATTACCCTATGTGGTTGGAATTTCCATTTTTAAACTTAGTCTTCACACCTTATCTCAAAGACATTGTGGCCCAACTTGGTAAAGTGTTATGGTGTAAGCCAAGTTCTGATAAGTTTTCTAGTTTAAGAGTCCACCCGAGGGTGTGTGTGGAAATGGATTTGACCAAATCTCTGCCAGAGACTATTAAAATGTATGGCCCAGGGTTTGAAATAAACCAGCCCATTGTCTATCTAAATAAGCCTAATGCTTTCTTTTTCTGTAGACAAGAAGGTCATTTGATCCGTGATTGTCCTATCCGGAAAACTAGGTCTATTCTTTCTCACTCTACTATGGTTCCTTTTAACTCCAGCAATAAACCTATTATTAATTCTCCTTCTGTCACTAAATCCCCTTCACTTCCTCCCTATCAGCCTAATGCTATTCTGCCTACCCCTAGTGGGCATCCCATCTCAAATTCTTCACCTGCTAGCCCTTCTTTTAAGGAAGTGATTATGTCTGATGATTGGAGGGTTGTTAGGAAGAGGAAGGAACCCTTTTCCCCTATTCGTTCTCCACATTCTTCTCGAGGCCTATTGAAGTCTCCTAATAGATCTATTTCTCCATCTCCTAATTCTAGACATAGGTCTAGATCTCCACCTCCTGCTAATGAAAGACTGAACGATGATCAAACAGTTTCCCTTTCTAATCATTTTGGAGTTTTTCCACAAGAGGATGACACTAATCTTGCTAATTAATCATGAATTGCAAGATTATGTCTTGGAATGTGAGAGGGCTCTCTCACCCTCAAAGGAAGTTTAAGGTTAAAGATGTAGTTCTGAAATGGATACCAGATGTCCTTTTCTTACAAGAAATCAAGTTAAGTAATGAACGTTTAAAAATGACTCTGTTTAGTCTTTGGAAAGATGCTTTGTTCATTCATACCTCGCATAATGAAGGTAGTGGAGGAGTTGTGCTTGGATTATCTCCTTGGATATCTAAACATATTATTGATAAAGGGGAAGATCCATCTCATAGTTGCGTTTGGGCTCTTTCTTTTATCAATGGGCAGCCTATTGGGTTTTGTTCTATTTATGCTCCCAATAATCCTACTGCTAGATCCAATCTTTGGGAGTGGATGTCTAATTGCCTCCCTACTGATGATTGGGTGTTGGGGGGTGACTTTAATATGGTCGAGCATCATGAGGACCGTAGCTGGTTTAATTATTTTAAGCTCAACCATGATGAATTTGAAAAATGGATATATTTTCGGAATATTGTTGGAGTAGTTGATCCCATTTGTAATAACTTTTCCAATTATGTCAGCAACTAGCTTACATGGTCAAATTGTAGATCAGGAAATGATAGGAAGTTGAGCAGATTGGATCAGTTTTATATTTATCATAATCTTAATTTGGAGGTCTTTCCTTCAGGTTTTTGTGTGCAAGTTGATTACTCAACTACCTTATCTAACCATTTTCCTATCATCTACTCCATTTCTTTCTCCAATAATGATATTCCTCCTACTGAACTTCCATTCAAGCTTAACACTTCTCATTTAAAAGATGTTGAATGTGTTGCTGCTTTGGTGGGAATTTGGGGTTCTATTCCAAAACCTCAAGAGGGAGATTCATGGATTGAATGGTGGTGTGCATCCCTAAACCAATGCATTACCTTTTTGCGATCCTTTGGTAGAAGGAAGGCTTGGAGGTGTAAATGAAAAGAAAGATCTCTTCAAGGGAAATTGGAACATGCTAGAAAACAATTAAATGTGGATCCTCATAATGAAAAGACTCAAAACATTATTGTTGTTACTGAAACACAACTGCGTAAATTAGACCATTATAAGGCTCAGGGAGCCAAAATCAGAGCTAGACTTCATTGGATCAAAGAAGGGAATAAAGGATCCAAGTTTTTCTTCAACTATCTTCATTATAAGCATAAAAAGGAGAAAATTGGGGCTATTATGAATGGAGATAGATTACTCTTTGACCCTGCTGAAATTGTTGATTTATTCCATAGTTTCTATGAGAAATTATTTAAAGAAGAGGATACTTGGCAAGATATTCAGCAAGCATTGGAAGATGATGTAAAGGACTTTATTCCTAATATGATTGACTCAAGTTATAGTCAATTTTTGGATCGAGTTCTCTCTATGGAAGAACTTGAACGTGCGCTTTTCTCTATGAAAACTAATAAAAGTCCTGGATTTGATGGTCTTCCATCTGAGTTTTATCAAGTTATGTGGTCCCATATTAAAGATGACTTTTATATGTTTTATTTGGAAGCCCTTCAAAAGGGCTCTCTAGGCCCTACAATCAATAAGGGTTTAATCAAACTTATACCAAAAGGGAAAAATGAAGATACTATTGTTGGTTGGCGACCTATTACTTTGTTGAACACCTCTTATAAAATTATTGCTAAAGCTTTAGCAATCAGAATTAAACCTGTTGTGCAAAGAATAGTAAGAGTTGAACAAACAAGATTTATTAAAGGCAGATTTATTCTTGATAATCTTATGCTAGCTTGGGAGACTGTCGAATGGGCTCAACAATCATGCCAAAATGTTTTAGTGGTTAAGCTAGATTTTGATAAAGCATATGATAGAATTCGTTGGCGTTTCATTCTTAAAATGCTATAGTGGTTGGGTTTTGGTCCAAGGATCCAAAAGCATGTTCAAATGTTATTTAAAGATGCTAATGCCCATCTTGTTATTAATGGTGCTATTACACCTTCCTTTGAGCTGCAACGTTCTATAAGACAAGGGTGTCCCCTCTCTCCTTTCTTATATGTTCTCACAGCTGATGCTTTGGGATACCTTCTTCAAAAGGCTAATCAAATGAAGCTTATCAAAGGTATTTCCATTCCTCAAGATAGGGTGGTTATTAATTCTCATTTTGCTGATGATAGCATGTTGTTTTTGCAAAATTCTGAAGAAGAATTAAATAACACCGTGGACATCTTAAATTCGTATTGTGAAGTTTTTGGTTCCCAATTATCTCATAATAAAACTGAGTTTTTGATGTCTCAAACTAGTTCTATTCCACATTGGATTCCCAAAGAGTGGAAGCTTATTAAGCATGAGGAGATTATGAGATATCTAGGCATACCATTTGGGTTAGGGGTCTCCCTTTCAGACATGTGGAGATGGTTTTTAAGCAGATTAAAAAACAAATTGTTTACCTGGGGTAATAAATTCTTATCCTTGGCAAGTAAAATCCAGGTTGCTAACAAAATTTTTATTGCCACACATGTGTACTACTCATCTTGTTGGATGCCCTCCAAGCAAGGATATGAGGAATTAAATAAGATGATTCAGAAATTTCTTTGGTCTAAATGGGATGGCAGTCCTGGTTTCATTGCTGCTTCTTGGTCTCATTGCATTCAATCGAAGAACCATGGAGGTTTTGGTCTTATAGACCCTAAAACTCAGGGACTTTGCCTTGCTACTAAATGGATTGTTAGAGCTGCTAATGGGGATGAACCATGGAAGATTCTAGTTCGTCATCAAATTATGGAAGCTGTTGTTAAAAACAAGTGGACAGCAGTCAATTGGTTGGAAAAAATATTAATGTCTCCTTATTTTAAAGTTAAAGCTTCATTTCCTCTTCAGTCTATTTGGAAGGCTTGGCAACAAGTTTCTCAGGTTTTAAAGTGGAAAAATTCTTCCATGCAGCATGGTTTTAGTTTTGCTTCAGCTTCAATTTGGTGGAACAGAATTATTAATTATCACAATCAGCCTCTTGCTATTAGCTTCCCAAGGCATACTTATTATTTGTTTAAAAAAGGCATCCACAGGTTCAAAGATATTTGGGATTTTAATAGGCTTGATTGGGCTTCATGGCAACATCTCAAACAACACTATGGGTTGAGCAATAAATATAAAAACTTTTTGACCTTTGTACAATCTTTAGTTCCTATTGATCTTTCTATGAAGATTTGCACTCCCAAAGATTGTAATTTTGTCAAGGACTGGAAATGGTTATCTTTTAGCCCTTTTAATTATTTTCCTTTGAAGAAGGTTTATTCTCATTTCCTACCTAGATGGCCTCTTGTTCCTCATCTCAATCAAAAGTGGAAATGCAGGTTTTTTCCTCCTAGACTTTGGAGCAAATTGAGTGCTCAGATATGGAAATCGAAAGTTGATTTTGATACTCAAGTGCTAGCTTGGAAGATTTTGCATTGCAAACTTCCGGTTGGAGATAGATTGAGATCTATAACGGTTCAGCCAGCTAATTGCCCTTATTGCTTGCATATTGAGAACATGAAACACATATTTTGGGACTACACTTATGTCAAGAAACAATGGGCAGCAGTTTTTAAAATGTTTCTTGCTATTTTCCTTCATGATTTAGACTGGAAAGAAGCCATTTTGGGCTTGGGTTTGCAGAATAATATTACTGTTGATTCTATTAGACAAATTATTTTGAAGCATATTTGGAAGGCTAGATGTTCAGCTATTTTCTCTAATAACTCTTATCATGCAACTGCAACTGTAAGGCTTTACTCTGACATCCTTTTTCAGGTGGCTTTTTTGTTTTCGCAGCAACAGGTTTTATGCAAGAAGTATCCAAAGGCCATGGTTTAGCTACAACGAATTAAAGATCAAGTTCTTCAATTCCAGTCTGACAACAAGTTTTGTCATTGTAAAGTTATAGAGTATATGAAATGATTGTCCATAGTTGGTTTGTTTGTGCTACTTGTGTCAACTTTGTTGGCTGAGTTGCTCCTCTTTGTTACTTGTGTCAGTTTTGTTTCTCCTTGCTACCTATTGGTAGCTCTTATTCTTTGTAATTCGCTTTGTTTCAATATATATATATATATATATATATATAGCATATGATTGCTATTGCTATTTATTTGACTTTTAAGTGATGTATGATGTTTATTTTTAATTTTATGTCATAATTAATTCAAAATTATTCAATTATAAGAAAATCAAATGGACAACTTTATTTTTAATTTTATGTCATATCTTAAATAGCATAAGGGAAATATTCACAAGTAATGTCTTTAACAAGTATTCATTCAATAAACAACTTCCACCAATCTTGGTTATCATGATCGGAGCCAACTAACTCCTAGACAAAATGAACCTATGTACATACAAAAACACATAAAAACATGTTTATGACATGCATGACATGCATTGGGAGGGCCCACCAAAATGCAAGTGGAAGGGATGGCAAAAGTCACAGGAGATAACGGTAGTCACGAGACTGACGGATGAAAGTTTTTAAATGCCAGTAGAGCGGGAGTTTTTAAACGCAGGGAGAATAGCCAAGCCTAATCCCACGTAAACACCATACGCTTCATAGTGATAGTGACAAACAACTATTTAAGAGAAGAGATACCAAGGACCTTTGTTATTCAGTTGTATCCATTTAAGAAAAACTAATCAGTTCTAAGTTTGCCAGCCCTGGTCTATCGAGCATTCACTATGGTTGATGAAAAGAAGATGAAACTAGGAATAGGAGGGCTTGGCTTGGACTACTGCTACGTAGAAGCGCCATTGATCGGGGGAAGTCCAGGCATTTGATGGTAATAGAAGAGTGGTCTTTGGTGTAACGAAAGGCTAGGCATAGTGGAGACCACAACATTTCTCAATAGCAACAACCGTTTCAAATCTAAGGATTGCACCAGGTATGTGATCGATTTGTAATGACGTTTTGATTGCATAAAATTGGATCATGTGCAATTTCATCATTCATAAAAAGAGACCATAAAATCTATGAGGACTGAACAATGAAGGGTTACTCTGAAAATCTCATTCAAATGGGATTTAAGGACTGACATTAGTCAAAGTACTTGATATAACTATCATAGGTTTTCCCAGGACAAGTTGGAAGATATTCCTTATAGAATTAGCTACAAGACTACATCATGATTAATGTGATCATGTGGTGGGGTAAGCGTAAAGTGGTAGATGGATAAATGCGTTACCCAGATGACTGTCACACCCAGTATAAGAGGATTGTCACATGCCAAATTTTTTCTTGCCATCCTCTGATAGGTCTGTGATGCCTTAATATTGTCACAAGAAGTTTGAATAAATGTTTTCACATGTCAAAGTATGCTGGAAGGGGGGGAATTTTGTTACTTCGATGATGGATGTGTTGAAGTTATAAGAGATAATGGTGTAAGTCTCAAAAAGAGAGCGACGCTGTTATGATCTAACAATTGTTGTTTGTCTTTCATTCATCTTTACCTTGTTTAAAACTCATTAAATACCTTCAAAATGATCACCAAAATTTAGATAGGTTTTAATAAATGAATATTACCAGTTGAAACACCATGAGAAGGCTACCCTCAACTTGTAAAACATGTATAACAACCCTGAGACAGTCATAAAGATCCATGATTAAAGTGAATAAATGATGATAAAATTGAAGACTTTTGATTGCCTAGGGTAGTACACAAAAATATATTTAGCGGGTGTCATTAGACCAGAAAAATGAGAAAAATGAGGCAAAGATGATTGTTCTAGAGGGGCTGTCATGATAGTCTTAAATAGAACAACCTTTTATAACACATGAAATTATGAATTTATGAGTTTGAGAAATGAAATGAATTAAAGTAGGTGTATTAGGGTTGTAAAAACATGAGGATATGATAATAATTGAGAAATCAAAAGAAAAAAATAAGAAAAATGATTGTTGGAGTAAAGTTGCTAAAAACTGGTAAAAATGAAAAAGTTGTCAAAAAGATGCTACATGCATGCTAATCTTTCATCAAGCAATAATTTAGGAAATTTAGATTTGGAATGAAATATAACATTATTTATAACATTTTAAAATTGATCTAGTAAAAAAAGTCAACAATTGCAAAGATTTGGCTTAGAAGCAAGGAAAGTTGCAAATTTGCAAAAACTGTCAACTTTGACAATTTTTGCATTTTTGATTGGAAGATGAACGTAAGGATGGATAATAGTTATATATTATGAAAATATTTTTTCATGATGAATTTAATGAATTTCATGTTTGTTTGCAGGATTTGGTGGTGGGAAATGCTTGGGACATGTCGGCAACATGCTGATAACATTTTGAAACTCCATTATCTTGAGATTTTTTCACTTGTAACTACAAGATGAAGTTTGAATACTTCAATAAGGTTAAATAAAAAATATAGAAGTTGAAACATGAAAAAATTAACCTATGCTACTATTGTATATGCAAAAGTGGAGTTATTTATTAAGCATAACAAAATTCATTGCACTCACTATAACATCAAAGGAACTTGACAAAATAATAAGAATGTAATGAAAAACCTTTGTTATTTACATAGTAGGAATGCAATGAAATTCACCTTCAAAATTTATAAAAATTCTTAGAGTAATAATTGTGTTTCAATTTCTTCATATGTTTGAAAAATAAATAAATTTTCATAAGGAAATAATTGACAGGGGATAGCGTGTTTTCCAACATTGCAAATAATGTGATCATTTTTTTGTTCCAATTAGATGAAGAAAGTGAAATGCCATTTTTACTATACCAAAGAGTTGTTCTAAAATTTGAAGGTGGACTTCATTACATTCTTGGTGCATATGAAATAAAAACTTTTCATAAGGAAATAATTGACACTTGGAATAGTGTGTTTTCTAGCACTACATTCGTCTAACTTATTTTCCATATCTTTTACTTGAAGCTTTAAATCAATTGCTCCCTTGCATCAACCCTTAGGACACCAACATCCCTTTCCTAGATAGAGTTTTGAATGTCTTGAATACTTTTATGTAGCTTTGCAGCCTCTTTTTGGTTAGCTTTGAGAGTGTCTTTATGATTAGAGAATGCAAATTTTTCTTTTAAGAAGTTCTTTACAAGACTTGTCTACCTTTTTAGATAATAATTTCATGTCTCCACCCAAGTGATTCTCTTTTTCTATACTTAGATCTAATTTTACCTTTTCCTTATCATCTATTTCCAATTGTTTTTGTTCCATGAAATTCTTAAGTTCAAAAATCTTATCATCTACAGTTCAAGTGCTACTATATATAAGTTTTACTCCACACATGCAAGCCCCTTTCTTACACAATAAAAACTAGCACTAATTTGCACAAGCATGTTTTTCCCCAACATAAGTGAACTTCCTCTTTGCAAGAATAATTTCACTCCACAAGTGAATATTCATCATGGCAGCACTAATCTTAGCCATGAAAGCACTAATCTAGATATGCAAGCAATGGTTTCATAGAATATGTCTTGCACTTTTTCCCAATTATACTCTTATTTATTTCACCCTAATCTAACCCCCGAGACCCAAGCTTAGAGACATATTTATGCCCTTAAGCCCTATGCCAGTAGAATTGAAAAACTTTCTCTATTTGGTATGCATGTTGAGGAATTTACATCATGGTGACTAGGTCATGTTACACAAGGTTGGCTCTAATATCAGAAAGGTGTGCATGAAAATGACTACATATGAGCCCCCACTCAATACTTTTCCTAAACCCAATTAATTAATTAATCCACCTTAATCCTTCATTAAAATTTTTCATAATTTAAAATATTCCTCCAATTCTCAAATGTTCCATCATGTAACATGTGTCATTCCTCTTTACATGTGCAAGTATGCATAATCTTCCAACTATTCTCCACCTCATCCCTCCTAAATCCACTTGAGACAAATGATGCTTTAAGGTTTGGCCATCCATGAGGCAATTTTCCTCTTTGTAGTTAGCCCAAATTTTAAATCTCCCACCTCCCAATCAAAAAGTTAAATATTTCCTATTTTGGAAATCCTACAAAGATCTCCCATTTCTTTTTCAAATCCATATCATTAGCCACCCTTTTGAATAAACCTCCTCTTGGCACTTGGTTATTTCCTCTTTCATTATACCTCTCATATATTATGATCCTTTGATCCTTGAATTGCATCATTCCTCACAACAAGAGTCTACAAACAAAACCCTTTACCCTTCATTATCATTGATACATTTTATAGTAGGTGTGTGCTACCATATTTCTACTGAAAATCTCCCAACTATACCAAGACTATGTTGGTTTAAAGAGAAATCCACATTCCATTCATAGTATTGAATCAAGCATCTAAGAGACTAGATATCAAATAGAGCATTTATGTAATATGTTATTGGATGATTTCTTGTAGATTGCATAATTGGATTGCATGGATTATGATTTTATTACATTTTTTTATTGGAAGGAGTGATGGAATAATAAGATAGATGGAATTATATTCCTTGGAGTAGCCTATAACTAGGTATCAATGACAAGGGGTTATGGAATGAGAGGACAAGGTTGTAGGATATAGTGATAGATGGTGGATAGGAATATAACCATGGGGAGATCAAAGGTCAATGGGATGAGAGATATTTAATGATTAGAATGGAAAGATTCATGTATAATGAGAGGACTATGACAGATGAAAATGCTTAGATTAGTAAATTTATATTAGCCTAAAATGAACCTAATTGATTGATGTAGTGATGATGGGTGTTAGGTTTATGGTTTAGAGTTTAAGGTTTATCTTAATGGATTAATGCAATGATGATGATGGATTAATCTAAAGAGAGACATAAATATGGTGTTGAAAGACCTTATAATGAATAAATTGAATGAAATAGATATTGTATTGATTGAAGAGATTCTTCTCACTCTTGAGAAGTTGAGGAAGGTGTGTGTGCAATATATGCAATGGGAAAATGGAAATGCAGAATTGGAGCAATAGGTACTAGAATGTATGAAATGGAAAAAGGAATATGAAGAAGTAGACCAAAGTGAATGAGATATATAATGTATTGATTGAAAAGAGATTCTTCTTGAAGTGCTCTTGAGAATTGTTGAGGAACAAAGGTGTGTGTGTCAGAAATATGTGCAATTCGGGGCAAAATGTCAATACTCGAGAAGTGGCATAATCAAAATCAATCGTAAATCGTCAGAGATCAAAATCAAGATCAAAATCAATCAATCAATCAGAGCGAAAAAATCCGTCCGAGATCAATCAATCCAGCAATATGGGAGGGATAAAGGGATAGAGAGGAAATGGGGGAGATATGGAGAGGTGGGTAGTGAGAGGTAAGGCTGAAGGAAAAAAGGGAGAGGTAGGTAGAGAGTGCAAAAGTTTACATATTTTACTTAGGTAAAAATTAAGTTTTAATTTCCTCATATGGTGAAAAAAAATGCACAAAATAATTGAGGTTGGAAAAATAAAGGCTAGGTACAAGGTTCTAGTGCATGTTATTTAAAAAACCCTTCATGATAATAGATATGAGAGTGAGGAATTATAAGTAATTAAATTTACCACTTTTTGCAAAGCTTTGAGAGTATCTTTATCATCTAATGTGATGGTGGATTGTGGGACATAGGCACCCAAACTGGATTTATAGTGTGGAGAGATAGGGATAATTTTTTTTGGTTGGTATGATGGAGGGGGATGGTGACAAATAGTTTGGAATAATGATAATACATAATATATTAACTTAATAGATTCTTTCTTCTCCCAAGAAGTTGATGAAGGAGCATGTGCACTATGTGCAATGCGAAAATGAAAATGTAGAATTGGAAGCAACATGTACTAGAATGTATAAAATGAAAAAGGAATATGATCTAAAAAAACATGAAAATAAGTAGACCAAAATGAATGAGATAGATAATGTATATTGACTAAAGATTTTCTTCTCATTCTTGATAAGTTGAGGAAGGTTTGTGTGTAGTATATACAATGGGAAAAAGACAATGCAAAAGTGGATAAACTCAAGAGGTTTGTATTGCGTATGAATTTATGCAAGCAAAGAAAGTGAGAGATGATTGTATAAGTGGAGTTGAAAAATGAAGTCAAATATTATTGAACTTAAGAATTCCATGGAACAAATACAATTTCAAATGAAGGCAAGGTACAAGGTTCTAGTGCATGAGAGGAATGATAAGTAATTAAATTTACTTATCAAAACTTGGGGAGGATTTGTAGGTGGTGGATACACAAAACTAATCAAATTGAATTGAGGGATGAATAACCAATTTGATTGTTATGTGTAGAGGGTTTTACAATAGTGTGTGGGATGCAAGTTTCATAACACCCAGTGTTTCGCAACCTACAATTGTTGTAAAGAAAAAAAATTCTTATTTAGAGAGTATGAATGTAATTAAAGGCACTTTCAAAGTTTATCACAACTATTAATTAGAGAATGCAGATGTTTTTTTTAACAAGTTCATTACAAGACTTTTCTACCTTTTTAGATAAGAATTTCATGTCTCCACCAAACCGATTCTCTTTTTCTGCACTTAGATCTAATTTTACCTTTTCCTTATCATTTATTTCCAATTGTATTTGTTCCATGGAATTATTAAGTTCAAGAATATTTGAGTTCATTTGTTCATTTCTATTTATAACATCATCTCTCACTTTCTTTTCTTGCACAAATTCATATGTAATACAAAACTCTTGATTTAAGTCACTTTTGCATTGTCATTTTCCCATTGCACATACTATATATGCTCCTTCCTCAACTTCTCAAGAGTAGAAACAATTTCTTCAATCAATACATTGTCTATCCCATTCACTTTGGTTGCTTCTTGCCAAATGTTTTTAGAGAAGATTCCTTTTTCATTTCATACATTCTAGTACCTCCTGCTCTAGTTCTACATTTCCATATTACCATTGCACATACTGCACATGCACCTTCCACAACTTCTCAAGAGAAAGACGAATCTCTTCATTCAATACATTATCTATCTCATTCACTTTCGTCTACTTCTTTTCAAGTGTTTATAGAGAAGATTCCTTTTTCATTTCATACATTCTAGTACTTGTTGCCTCTAGTTCTACATTTCCATTTCCCCGTTGCACATCTAGTGCAAATGCTCCTTCCTCAACTTCTCAAGAGTAGGAATAATCTCTTCAGTTAATACATTATCTATCTCATTCACTTTGGTCTTCTTCTTTTCAAGTGATTTTAGAGTAGATTCCTTTTTCATTTTATACATTCTAGTACCTGGTATGAAGGATACCCTATGAAATCCCTACTAATTATATGAAGCAATTTCTTATATTAAGCAACAAACACTTTGGTATTCTTCTGCATAATGAGAAAATGTTGGTTGTGGGGATTACGTGATGAGGGGATTATGAGATGAGGGGATGAGGTTGTAGGATGGAGTGATGGAAAATAAAAGATATGAAAAATAAGTTAGAAGATCATGAAAGGAATAGCAATCACATGAAAGAGAAATGCCATTTTTATTATACCAAAGTGTTATAAAATTTGAAGGTGGACTTCATTACATTTTTGGTGCATATGAAAAAAAAAATCATAAGGAAATAACTGACAAGGGACAATGTGTTTTCAAACATTGCAAACAATGTGACCATTTTTTGTTCCAATCAAATGAAGAAAGTGAAATGCCATTTTTATTGTACCAAACAGTTGTTCTAAAAATTTAAGGTGGACTTCATTACATTCTTGGTGTGTACGAAACAAAAGAAAGTTCATAAGGAAGTGACTGACAGGGGACAATGTGTTTTCCAACACTACAAATAATGTGAGTAGTTGAATAGTTAAATATTTCATTTTTTGGAAATCCTACAAAGATCTTCCCTTTCTTTTTCCAATCCATATCATTAGCCACCCTTTCCAATAAACCTCCTTTTGAGTCTTGGTTATTTCCTCTTGATATCTCTCATATATATTGTGATCCCTTAATCTTTGAATTGCATCATTCCTCACAACAAGAGGCTACAAATAGAAGCCTTTAAACCCTTCATTATCATCAATACATTTTCTAGTAGGTGTTTGGTACAATTTTTCTATTAAAAATCATCCAACTATACAAAGATTATGTTGGTTTAAAGAGAATTCCACATTCCATTAGTAGTATTCAATCAAGCATCTAAGAGACCATATCAAATAGAGCAAGGGTGCACTCCATTTTAACCCTATCAAAGGAGAAAGGTTATTTAAAGTAAAATATATTGTCTATTTTCTTTATCTTTATGTTTATTTCCTTATTTCATTTTCTTGTATTTAGAGTAGAAAAATGAATATATTTTTATGGTAGTAATCCCCAGAAGAAAATAAAATACCTTTGGTTCCTTGTGAAAATTTATGTAGATCAAACTAATATGGTTGAATAGGTACAAGAATCATTTCCATCCAAAATAAAGCTTTGAAATTAAGATTATTTGGTTAATGGGATGGGAGATATGTAATGATTAGGATCCAAAGATGAATGGATAGTGAAAGGAATATAATGGACAAAATATGATTAGATTAATAAATTTGTATTAGCCTGAAATGAACCGAATGGATTAATGCAATGATGATAGATGTATGGCTTTTTTACCAATGTTTCCCATATTTGTATTATAAATGATTAATTGAATATATTGAATAATGAACTAATGAAACTACAAATGATTAATGCTATCCATATTTACATTATAATTGATTATTGAACAATTGAAGAAGACTCAATTTTACCATGTAATCTATGCAATCATCATAATTAATCATTCATAATTATCCTCATGTTTATAAGGCATGTGGATGAGAGAAATATTTAAATTCCTTTAGAGGCTATGAATTATTAAAGAAGAAAGTGATAGATCAACTAGAGTTTTCTTAAACAATGATGGCGTCGATAAAGAACTAGTACAAAGGAGAAGTCTCTTTAGAAACATATATAAAGAAGTCTGTTTAGAAATGTAGATGGAAATAGAGAGATGGGGTAAAGAGGGAAAAAGGGAGGGAGAGGAAGGTTAGGAGGGATAGTGAGAGATGAGAGATAGATAGAAGTAGAACAAAGTGAAGGAGATAGATATTGTATTGAATGAAGAGATTCTTCTCATTCTTGAGAAGTTGAGGAAGGTGTGTGTGTAGTATATGCAATGGGAAAATGGCAATGAAAAAGTGGATAAACTCAAGAGGTTTTGTATTGCATATGAATTTGTGTAAGCAAAGAAAGTGAGAGATGATTGTATAAATGGAGTTGAACAGATGAAGTCAAAGATTCTCGAACATAATAATTTCATGGAAAAAATACAATTGTAAATAAATGATAAGGAAAAGGAAAAATTAGATCTAAGTGCAAAAGAAGAAATAGTTGGAAGTGTTGAAACTATAGCAAAACAATAGAAGACTAAAATTAACCACTTAGGAAGTGTGTAGTATGTGCAATAGGAAAATAGCTATGTAGAAGTGGATAAAGTCAACATACTAGTCTTGTTGATTTAGTAATGCTCCTCCCACCCTACCACTACCTATCTCCCTCTGTCTTTCCCTCTCTCCCTCCCTCACACACAAAACCTCTCTCCACTTAGCCCTCCCCCTCTCCCTAACTCTCTCTATACCTATCTTTCTTAAATGTGATGATGATGTTGACTAATGGAATAAAAGAAAAGTTTCACTTGTATGATGATGTCTAGAGATAAGGTGGATTCATGTGCCTCATAATAGTAGGTTGAAAAAGTACTCAATTAACATCTTTTTTTTGGTGGATATGTGAGCACCATAAATTTTCAAACAACTTAAACTCCAACACTCATTAGCATGGGTTAGTTCAAACTATGCAAACATACTAATTTTTCTATGAAATAATACAGATCATGCCTCATGATATAAGTAAAATAGAAACATAAACTAATTGAAAGCTTAAAGAAGCACAATGTATACTTATTCCATAGTGGATTGGTGCCACTTTGATATGAAAAGTGGGCCTTTCCCAACCCTTTACAAGCTCAATGATAAAATTCCTTCAAGATGCTATGATATGAAGTGGATAAAATTAGCTCTCAATGTGAAGAGAGTAACTTTGCTCTAAGTTGTGGATGCTAATTCCAAAGATAAGCCTTTCATTTATAGAAAGACAAGATGGAGGAATGAGAAAAATGGAGCAATGTGGGACTAATCTTGAGCCAATGGCAAGATGTCACTTGTCAAGATGTGAGAGGATGAAGGGTGAGCACATTTTGATAAGTGTGCCCATAAATGCAATTAGTTGACATTTGAAATTAGTGAAATGACAAGGTGGAGGGAGAGTCAAATGGAGTTTGGCCACTTGTCTCAAGGCAAAAGGACTTGTAAGATGAAATAAATGCCTTGTTGGAAGGACTCATCCCATTTGGAGGGATTTTCAAATTTGGAGGTATATTTTCTCAAAGATGCCAACTTCAGATAAAATGAAGATTTAATAAATTAGTTAAATTGATTTATTTATGCAAGTGGGAAAAGCTAGAGGATGTGACGTGTTAGGATTAGATTTAATTAAGATTTGATTAAATAAGAGGAGGTTAGGTGATTTGAAAATTTTGACTTAGACTTTAAGATTTAAATAAATAAAAGTTGTGAGGGGAATGATTTAGACTTAGTTAAATAAAGATTTTTATTTATTTAACTAAAAAGGATGATGTTAGATTAAATTAGATAGAGATTTAATTTATTTAATTTAATAGAAGAACTTTCGAGGTTAATTAAATAATATTGATTTATTTAATTAAAGGGGGATTTTAGGATTAAATAAATAAAATGATTTATTTAATCAAAAGAGGATAATGATTTAATCAAATAAATTTGGTTTATTTTATTAACAGAGGAATTAAGATGAATTAATTAAATGGTTAGTAGAGGGGTGATTAAAGAAGAATTGAAGTTAGTTGATTAGGATATTTTTCATGTCTACATTTTGCCCCTCTTTGAAGTGATGTAGTTGCTATGCTGGTTCAAAGAATAAACTTGCCAAGATCAAAATTCAAAAAATTTCTGATTTTTTGGATGCCCCAGCAAAAAGAGGTATATTGGTACATTGCCCCTTCAAGAGATCAAGTGAAAAGATTCAATTTGAGGGTCGATCTTGTGACAAAGAGATTCAAGATGGACATATGGCTGGTTATGATGATGATGCAAATGAGATGGTTTTTGAGATGCTTAGAATAACCAATCTATATTATCCTAAACAAGTTACAATGATGATGTAATGTATGTGAGATGGATGAGATGGATGATGTGATATGCTACGATTATGATATTTATGTATGCTGATGATTTGTGGATGTAGGATGGATGCATTGGTGATGATGATTAGCTGATCTTGGCACCATGTTAGCATGAAAAAGGAGATAGAAGAAAGCAAGATATTCCAACAAGACACGAGACAATGATGATGAGAGATGGATGATTTGCTTATCAAGAATTGGGACTTTGAAAGCGTCGCTTACCTTATGTTTGATAACAAATATAAGTACGATGCATCAAGGTATAAAGAACTAGGATGGCATTGTACCTAGTGTGATGGACTTTGACTTGACAATCAGATAGGAGTACTCTTGTTCACACTTGACATACAAAACCTTATTCAAAATATAGTTCAGATATTTCAAATATCTCAGACCAAAACATAGAAAAGCGAGCCTTCCTATGTGGTCAACAAGACACCTAAAACACCTTCCCTACAAACCAAACAAAGCACACATGACCAAGGTTATATTACAAGAATATCCAACAAGCACAACAAATAATTGCCCCATTACTTTCTCTCTAAATCGTTTCATTTGGGACATCATCGAGAGGTCATTGAAATGAGCACAATAAGATAAGTCAAAAAAACAAAGGTAAAGTAAAAAAACAAGCTATTGTTCTTCATACCTCTAACCAAAAGGAAATGTGTTTTTAAGGATAAGAACCGAAACAACCACCAATAGATAATGCCCATTGTAGGAAGGATACATCCTAGGACATGATGTTATCAGATGATTGATTTTGGATTGATTGGATGATAGGTTATTGACATGAAGAGTTGACCAACTTGTTTACGTACTGAACTAGAACTTAGACTTTGACGTTTTGAGTTTTCATTTTCGATCTGCTAGACTTGTTTCCAACTATTTTTCCAAAGGTTGAGGATGATGATTATTTATTATGAGTAATGTTTATTGCAGGTGAAAGCGAGATGAGATAGATGGAATCTTTCAAATATTTGGATTTTTTTTTAGTTTTGAAATGTTTTGAGGCTGTTTTTGGTATTTTCAAATTTTTACAAATGTTTTGATTCTTGGATTTTCCAATGTTTTGGAGTTTTCTAAGATTTTGACCAAAATATTAACCTAAAGACCTATCCTAGGGGCCTGGGGGCTGATCAATAGATTAGCCTTGCCTATGTTATACGCGTAGAGACCACGTAGTTCGACTGACATAGACTCAATTATTGATGAGATATGGACAAATGGATTGCTAGTTTATTATGACGGACTCCTAAAGGACCAACCTAAGTGTCTCAGGGGATGATCAAAGATCAACCTTGTCTACGTTCAAGGCTCAGACACCCATAGTTTGACAAGACAACTCTATTTTTTGACTTTTTGATTGACTTTTTGACCTATTTTGGAATTTTGATATGTTTTGAATATTTTTGGATTTTTCTTGGTTTTATCAATGTTTTTGGGTTTTCTAATTTTTGGATTTTTTTGGATTTTTTTATTTTTGGAATTTTTTATTTTTTGATGTTTTTGGATTTTTTGATTTTATGATATTTTTTAGATTTTCTAATTTAGGAACTTCAAGAATATACATGAATCCGATCCAATGAGAACATGCCCTCAACGTGAAACAATAGACTACTCTGATATAGGAAGAACAAACTAACCTTAAGAATGGGTCGAGTAGTACTAGGAGGGATCATGACACAAACGCAAGAACAAGCTATGATGCTGACGCAGATGGGTGATGGATGAAGATATGTAATGTGATGGATGATGAATGCGTAATGGATGGATGATGCAAAACAAGCCATGAAGATCTTGGTGGAAGGAGATTGCTTATTTACACAAGGCTCATGCTTGCCAAGTTTTCACCAAGGTCCTTTCCCAAAGTTCCATCGAAGTGGTTTTCACTAGAGGATAATCTTTTTCTTTTTATTATTTTTAATCCTTTTCTATTTTTTTTGGATTTTTGGATTTTGATTTTTGATTTTATTTTTTCACCAAGACACATGTTTGCCAGGTTTTCATCAGGGTAACCATTTTTTTAGGACATTTTTTGATTTTTTGATTTTTTGGTTTTATACCTTCAAAGATTTAGGTATAAAACATTTTAAGATGAGAGTTGTTCATGGGATCCTACAGGGGTTCCCATTCATGTGTTGATAACTTACATGCCCCTGACTTGTAGCTCATTGTGATGATGAATGGTCCCAACTAGTTGGGTTCAAATTTTCCTTTGCCATTTGGATTTGGAATGTTCTTCTAATTTTCCTTTAGCACAAGTTCTCTAACCTGAAAGGTCTTGATCCTGATCTTCTTGTTATAGCTCCTCTTGAGTCGGTTCTGATAGACAAACAAATGATTTAATGCTTCCATATGCCACTCATCTAGCAACTTCAACTCATTTAGTCTTGATACTTGGTATTCTTCATCTGTGATTAGGTTTTGTAGTGATATTCTCAGTGACGAAAGCTCGATCTTGATGGGTAATATGGCTTCTAATTCGTAGACCAGGGAATGCTAGTTTAATAGGCCCAGAGGGCGGGATTTAGCTACAGATGTCGGTCATGACCTGCGTCATTGACTATTTTTTTAAGGATCTTTAGAATGGTTTTGTTGGTGGCTTATGCTTGGAAATTTCCTTGGGCATAATATGGAGTGGAAAAACAATGTTGGATTTTGAATTTTTTGCACAGGTCATGGACATCCTAATTTTTGAATGGTGTCCCATTATCTGAGATAATGGCTTGTGGGACACTATAGCGACATATGAGATAGTTCAGGATGAATTTTGATATCTTCTTTCGAGTAATGCATGTGATTGGTATGGATTCCACCCACTTTGTAAAGTACTCAGTGGCGGTTATGATAAACTTGTGACCACTAGATGAGGTGGGGGTTATTTTTCCAATGAGATCGAGCCCCCACTGCGAAAAGGGCCATGGTGTGATGATGGGATGTAGCTCCTTAGCTAGAGCATGGATGAGATCTCCATGTTGTTGACACTGTGATAGGTCGAATGTGTGCGTTAGAAAATGAGCAGCAAGCTAAAAGAGTGCAAATAAACACCAAAACAACCTACACCTCGAGATTAGCCTAATTTGGAAACAACACAAGATAAAAGCAAGAAAATGGAACTCTATACCTTGCGTCGAATCGATCCTTTGGTTGGCCCTTCAATCTTTGATGTGTATGCTCCTTGGATGGCACAAGATGCAAGCTAAATGATGTTGTGAGGATGAGTGCAAGTGGATGAAATCATGAAAATGGCTAAGTGTAGGTTGAGAAACAAAATTGCAAGAGTTTGGCTAGCAAAATGATCTCCCCCAAAATGAGAGAAAAGAGGGGGTATTTATAGGAATTTTGAGAATTCCTAGGGGAAATGGATGGCCAAGATTGAGCCACAAAGATCAATATGTAGGGCGGGGTGAGTTGAGGGAACTCACAAGCCCTCACATCTTGACATGTGTGATATAGCCCTAAAGGTGAAGTGGACATGAGGTGGAAGGAGAAGTACATGACATGGAGGGTCTGAAGTACCTTGGGATTGGACAAGATCTCCTCATAAAAGGGGTCCTTCTCCCCATGTGGGTGAGGAGGACATGTGAGAATTAAAGAATTCCTCAAATGTTATCATGGGGAGATGGGAAGAATAAAGAATAAGTAGAGAGGACATGTGGGA
>VDFB02141538.1:0-24898 GCA_007258455.2 Sequoia sempervirens
ATAAATTAGTATTTTAGAAAGTAGACTCAGAGCACTTTGATCCTTGTTTTTATTCCATCTCAAAAAATTTAGTGTAGCTATCCTCAATTTCACGTCCAAGGTCAGTATTTCCTGATTTTAGAAAAAAAGTGGCCACTTAAGCCCCTTTTTTGGGAACCATCTTAGTGCACTTACCCCTTTGGCAAAAATTGGTAACAATATAGACAATTAAAAATTTCCTAATCAATATCATGCATGTGATTTCATTTATTGACCCTAATTATGTCCTAATTTGATCATTTTCATCTATTTTTATTAAATAATCTTAATTGTTTAATTAAATTCACCATTTCCTTCTATTAATTAGATAATCAATATTATTTGGTTAATTCATCCCTTTCGTGCTAATTTTCATCCTATTTGATTAAATAATGCAAATTATTTAATTAAATCCTCTAAGTCCTCTCATTTGATTAAATAATCTTAATTATTTAATTAAATTTCCTAAATATTGCCTTTTAATTAAATGATCCTAATTGTTTAATTAAATCCTAAATTCCCTCCACATGGAGATATCTTGCACATGCTTCTAAAACCATCAGATTTGTGTTTGTCTCAATAAATTTGATCCATTGATTAAATTCATTGATCCATGTCATTCTTTAATCTCATCCATGTATTTGATATTTGATCCATGTCATTTCTCATCTTTGAATTCAATCCATTTGTAGTGTCAAAAAAAGGATCGTTTGACATTTTTTGCACTCATTTGGGTTAGAATCCTTGTGTATTTTGGCTTAATGTTGCCTTGATTTAGTGTTGTAATGTGGATAACACATTCACATTAGGTCTTGGGCCCTTGTGAGCTAATGGAATTTAATGGTTCCTTGCAAAAGTTTTGTGAAGTGTTGTAACACACTTTCTCACTTTTCTAGGGTTTTATTAACCTAAACATAATTTAATCATAATCAACATTAACCTTGACTTATTTGGAGTGTTATAAAGTGTTGTAACACACTTTCACATTCCTCTAGGCTTGTCATTAATAATTTGCATTTATTATGCTTTAATTGGCCCTATTTTACATCCACAAGCCTCATTTATTACATCTTTTTGAGGATAATCTCAACACCAAATAGTAACCAATCATAATTTAAGTGTTCTTGGCTTGTGTGGCCTAGATTTAGTGTCTAGGACTCATTCACAACCTTGGGCGAATGAGTCCCACCTAGGTATTTTTGGCCCTGATACAGGTTTCACACATTTTTAGACACTTTTGATTTTTGGTCCCATACATTATGTGTGATGGGACTCATTCACCACCTTGGGCAAATGAGTCCCGTGTGACCAAAATTCAAATTTCCAGCAAGATTTTATTCTCGTATATATGATTTCAGCTTGTAGTGTTGCAATTTCGGGAATTCTTGCATAATTAAGTATAAATACAACGTTCATTCATCATTTCCACCCCAAGAATTCAAGTATTCATAGCATTCAAGAGAGTTCACAAGAACATTTAAGCATTCACAAGAGAATTTAAGGCATTTCAAGGGTAGATTATCAAGTATTCTAGAGCATCTTTCAAGTGGCTCTCATCACGTGAAAGGTTGTTTGCATCATGTTGTTTTAGATCTAATAATTGTGGTGTATGGTTTTATGTTTCAAGCAAGCATTGCATTCAAGATCTATCAACATCAAGCTAGATTCCAAGTCTACATCTTTTAGAGCCATTATTTACATGATTTCAGCATCTTATTGCAAGGGTTTCATGAGTTGTAACATTTCTATTTGTTCATTTATCATTTTCTTTCCATATTTCATTCTATTTCAAGGTTTAATTACCAATAAGGGGTTTGACCAAGGAAAACTCCTATTCACTAACCCCCACAACATTTTCCCCTCCTCTTGTGTGTGATTTGTAGAGGTAGGTTCTAGATTTTCCAAGAAGCAAAGGTGGAGAAAATTTTTCAAGTTCCTAAAAGTTTTCAAAGTTGTCATCAAGCCTTGGAGAATCTTAGAGAAGATCTACAAGAGGTGTTTTGCAGTTTTGGATCCATAAATCAGTCAGGAAGAACAAAGCAGACTGAGTTGCACAAAATCCACTTCAAAATTTCTAGAAAATGATCATAAGTGGACTAATTCACCACTATTGGTGAATGAGTCTCACTATACTTGTCTGTGAAGGATTTTTGCAAACAAAGTACCCTTTTGTCTGAAACTTGTTCCGACACAGTTTACCAGAAATTGGACTGATTCACCCAACCTAGCATATGAGTCCCAATCAACTTCAAATTTTTTTTTTTAAGATTAAAAACCTTCATTCTTCTTTCTTTAGTTTCCCTAGTGCACATTTCCAATTTTATAGCTTTCTATTACATTTTACTTGCATTTCTAGGTCATTTTGCATATCACACTGTGTTTTCAAAAAATCTCTTTTCCAATTTTATACTTGGTGGTGAACCCTTCATTAGACATCATTAAATCCCTAGAACCTTTGCTTTGCTATATTTAAATCTCCTTTGCATTGAAATCTCAAGGGTTTGTTCTTGAGTGAAGTGGCTAGAAAATTGATCTTTCTCCTTTTAGGTCCAAAACCCTAGAAGCAAAAGAAAGCCCCCACCAAAATTTTCACCATTTCATTTTGGTGAACCTGTATATAGAGCATCATATTTTTATTTGGAGTGCATTTACATCCTAGATTTATCCTGCATTAACATTGCATTAGGTTTTGCATTGTTCAATTTGCATTTTAGGGTTTCAAAATTTGCATTATTGAAAAGCTCATTTAGCTTGCATTTTTGCACTTAATTTCATTGAAAAATAGTAAAATTCTACATTTGCGTCTCAAATTTGCATTAGAAAATATAAAAAGCATAAAATTCAATTCAAAAATTCTAAAAAATTTCAAAAAAATTAGTACCTAAGCTCATTCACCAGGGTGATCCCACAATAGTGGTTTACAATTTTTGGACAAACTGGACACTGAAATATTTGTTTCTATCTAAATCTTCACTTTTGGGCACCTATAGCGGCTAAACCATGAGGAATTTGAAGATGATGCAAACTAGAGTTTTGTGACACTTTGTCTGTAGATTCTAAATATATTTTTTTGAAAATTTTTGGAATCAGATTGCACCTCTTTTTCCATCTCCCTCGAAAACTAGTTTTTTTTAGAAAACAACATTTTTAAGGAGTGACTCTTACCGTATAAAACATAACTTTTCTTCCACGAAGGATAAAATTCTAATTCTTTCGAATTTAGATTTTTAACTTTGATATCTAGTGCTCCCACTTTGTTAGATAGTGTTTTATTGAATATTTTTTCCTTAATCAAGTTTCGAAGTCAAACCAATTACAATTCAGACATAGGCAGACCGTATAACACGTAACTATTTTTGTATGTATCAAAATTCAATTTTTTTTTTGTTCGATCAAGGACTTCAATATCTGGTACAATCAAATTTTTCAATTTTTTTTCTTCATAATCTTCTATTTTTCCACATGTGCAAAACATAAAGCTTCATTTTCGGTGAAAACCTACATTCACAAGAAAAAAAAAAATAATAATAAAATTAATTTATTTAGAATTATACTTTTTGGGAAGCTTATAATAAGGACTACATACTTACAAAAAATAAATTTTAAATTAATTCATTTGATCCCCCAAAAGGTAAATCAAAAGTTATTTTTTATCAGCATTTTAATAGGTGTAAAGGAGACTCTGTTATAGGTATGGTTTAAAACTAGCAGGGTTCTATCCAATGGGGTTTGATCCAAGGTAGTTTGATCAAACCATCTTCAATTGGAATGCTTTAAATGGAACTTTTTAAGGCTTAAATCATTATATTTTGTAAAAATATGTGATTTCAGAAAAAATTAGAATCTCCTAGAAATTGTAAACCAACTTTGTGGGATCACCCACCACCTTGGGCGAATCAGTCCCATTGCATATTTTTACTGCATTTTCTAGCATTTATAGTTCAGTTTCTATGTTTCTGTTTGTTTTTTTTTCATTTTAGTTTTACTTTCCATAATTTCAATTATAAGCAATGCATTCTTGTTAGCTTACAATGCATTTACATTTACCCCACATTTAGTAGCCTCTACATGAGTGTTTGGTGTCCTATTGCTAATACCTTAGTGAGAAGAAGTTCGAGAATCGTGTCATCCCATGATAGCACAATTGTTGTGGATCTTGGGTTATCTAGAGCTTTCACTCCTAGTATTTACACTAGTACACTAGGCATGGATAACACCCCTAGCAACTCTATTCCTTCATATTGCATGCAAGTTGAAACAAGGAATGATAGCATCCCTCAAGAAAACATAATTCACATTCATGAGGATCTAGTAAACTTGCAACATAAAATAAGCCTTGAAAACATTTCAACAACTGTAATTCCTACAATAAAAAACATTCATCACATGCTTGAAAGAGAAGATGGCCTTGACCTTGTGAAAAACATAGAGCAAATCTTTGGAAAACATCTTCTTGTAACCATTAGCTATCCTTTACCCACAAGCAATGTTACAATCCAAAGAGGAACTCAAATTCCTCCTCCTACAACCATAGCCTTAATCCATACCTATACCACTCCCCCAGTCTGTTAACAATGCACCAAGTTAGTAATGTGATTCCTTCCCTGGGTATTCTTTCTAGCATCCCTAGTTCTTGTGCCATTGCAAGCTATATCTCATACCTTACCATCTATAAGAATTTCATTCACTTATCCTAAAAAAACATACACTCCATCACCACTTTCATTTCCATCTCATAACATAAGAAATGACCTTTTCATAACACAACTATTCCAAACTATTTCATCTATTCAAAATAAAATTTCTACCATCAACCAAAACCAAAATGGCCCACCTACATATTATGTCAAAAGCAGTCCATTGTCCTTGGAGATATTGTGAACACCGATGCCAAAAGGTGTAGAGACCTACCTATATTTGAGAAGTATGGAGGGAAGGGAGATCCTTCTAACCATGTTAACGCTTACATTGCCTTATGTAGTGGCTTTTTCCTTAACAATAAACTATTGGTAAAAAAATTTCCAAGATCTCTAAAAGATACTTCCTTAGAATGGTTTTATTCCTTATCGAACAACTCAATTTTTTCCTTCAATGAAATTTTGAGGCATTTGTAAACCATTTCCAAGTGCATATGACTCCCAAGATGACCTTGGCCAATTTGATGAGATGCAAGCAAAAAGAAGATGAGAAGATAACTGATTTTATCTCATGCTATCAATCACTTTATTCCCAAATCGATGTCAAGGTTCCTGACCCACACCCTCAAAAGATATTCATAGAAAACTTACAAAATAAAATTCAAGAAAATTTGACCATGATGAAATTCCCATGTCCTTCATGCACCTATGCACTACCCTTTGTGATTATCAAAATTTTGTTAGTAGTCAAGATACAAGGCCCCTTGGTGTTATATTTATCTCTACAATTTATCATACTTAACCATTTCATCATCCCTTTCCCCAGCCTATTTGTATCATAATATAAACTTGGTCCAATCTCACATTAGCCCCTTAGGTAATTATTCATTTCCTCCAAGTTGAATGGAACCTTTTGTACCAATGCATCTATGTTTTCCTACCCTAATGGATCAAGACTTGACATCACCTTAACAATCTTCTTTATGTAATAGCATATCTCTGAAGTGGCTTTGGCATGCTTTAGATGTGTCAATATTAACTAGATTGAATATATTAATTTTAAAGTCTCTTAACACATTCCATGACAAGAAAATGAATCATTTGGATTAAGGAGTACTTTCCTAAACCATTCCTTCATATTCAACAATCTCTTCTCATACCCACATCATAATTCATATCCATATTAGTTGTAATGAGTATTTTAAACTAACAATCAATGAATCATAGGATAGAAGAAAACTCATTATGCACAAGGATAAGAATCAAAGAGACTGAAATAATCGATTCACTAGATATGCTCCCCATTATTGTAATAGACCAATGTAAAAAAATAAGTCATAACAAGAATAGGACCAAAAAAAACTAGGAAAAGAAACCGTGTAGGCTACATTAATAAGACATTGATTGCAAGCATTTCTTCCATGATGTTTAAATGACAAAATATCATATAGCTCAATCTTTAGTCAAGTAGTATTTCAATCACTGATTCTTAGACATCCATCATGATTAAAAATCACATATCATAATCCTTTTTAACAATCACAAGGACTATAGATAATATTCAATCATGTCATAGGAAATAATTCATCAAAAATTATAAAGAAAGAGAAAACCAACTATATAAGATCAGCAAGCCACCATACAAAAATTATATTTTGTAGAAAATAAAATAAACTAGATATGTTGACATAGCATATATATAAACTATAAATTTTGAATTTTAGCCCCGCATGCACAGGAGCGCGACATAGCATACTGCACCGAGACCCTAACTGGAGAGTTGCACTAAGAACCACTGCATCCAACCCCTGAGTGGAGAGTTGTGAGACTTCACTAGACGAGTGTTGCAAGGCCATTGAGTCAAGGAGGAATACTAGGAACCATTTTGCAGGAGGAAAGCCAAAGCAAGAGGTGAGGGCACTCAGAAAGGGAAAATCAACCAAGGGACAATGACTCTAAGTGATTTTTGCCCACATTTAGAAATCTTGTTGCAAGTACAGTGATTTAGACTCTGTTTGTTCCCATCGAGGTGTTGCATGCTATATTTTGGTCAATTCAAGCCAATGTCCCATTGAAAAACCCAAGTACTACCTAGTACTGGTGCCTAGTTAGTTTGAACAACCAAGCTTTGAGATGTTTAATCAGTTGGGTGGCCATTTTTGGCCTGTGAACTACAATTTTTGTATCTGTCTTAGCATATTTTTTCTACTATAAGATTGAAAGGAATTCCCATCACATAACAACACACAAAGTTCACTAGGGTTCAAATTTCTTAACTTCAATGAAATAAATTTACATATTAATGTCCACAAATGAGATCAAAGGGACTGAAAACAATACATGGTCCATGAGTGCAATGAAAAATGCCTAGTTCCTGTCCATAAGAGAATGTATAGAAGTACATGATGCAGAGTCAGAGGAAGGAAACAAACTCACACAATCTCATTTGACAAGTCACAAATAATCTTGAACTTTCCTTCTTTTGATACACTTATTCAATTATATTTCCCTTCACAAAACTCAACACAAACACTCAACTTTTTCTTTAGAGTTCCAAACCATTACCAGACCTTCAAACACCTTATTCAACTTCATATTGATCAAAACAAACAATTACCTAGTCTGCCCTTTCATTTTACCATTAACTCTCTTTATGACTGTCCTAAACTTCACAATTTCAACTCAACATAAAGTAATTTGACCCAAAATAGTATTTAGGCTAATATAGACCACACAATTTCCATTCCATTTCACTTCAAACAAATTTAAACCATCTCCCATCCTTTATTCTTGACAATTTAACAAAATCATAGACTGTACTTTCATTTTAGTCTCCAAAAAAAGGCTATTATTAGACAGATTAGTCAAAGCAATGGACTTGTTAACTTCATGCTTACACCAAAACTTATATCAAATGAGATGAAATTATACCTTGGTAATCTCTTAACCAAAACAACCAAGAACTCACACTTAATCATCAAAACCCCTTAAAGTTCTTACTGTCACCGGTTCCTTCATAGCTTGTTTGCAACGCTTGTAGGTCTTCCAACCTATTTGTTAGGGATTCATTCAAAATTTAAGAAATATTAAACAATTCTATCCACACTTTTCAATTCCCTCCTTGTAGATCTAAAGCATATTCAAAATGGGTATCAAAAATTTTACAACACAAGCTTCAAACATTGTTGTCTTAGACAGATTTAGGCCTAATTAGGCCTGATTTGCATAAGGGTTTGCTGCTTTACTAACTCCTAACCAAAGTACACTTGTACAGTGCTTGGGACATGTTTAGTTTTACTGGTATATTCTCTTCAAAGCATCAAATTCTGTTTACAAATTATTTCACAAAACCCTAAGGGCTTAACCTACATAGTTACTTTGTTCACATACTGTACACAGTTTTTCAGTCAAGAAACTTCATTCCCTTGCATCTTATCTTTATGATTTTTCCCTAAATCCATTGAAACATGAAAGAACATTCATAGTAGGATAATCTCACAAGAAACCAAAATATTCCACCAATTAATAAAGGAGAAATATAATTATTTATGTCTCTACTCACCCCAACTAAGGGTTTTAGCAATCTAAAGTAAATCCATAATAAATCACACAAATCTTAACTAAAATGCATGAACTTTGATGTAACAGGAAGGTGATTGAGATTATTATCATATCCAACCATTCTACCATGCCTTCAAGGCTGTAAAATTTTGTACAATGCCTGGAAATGCAAGATTTCTGAAGAAAAATGATTAAAAATAAGAGATTTTCCTTGAACTTATTCTTTATTCAACCACCCTCGAAGTTCTAAAAGATACAAGAGCCCTTTTAAAGAAAAAAAAAAAACTATTTTTTAGCCTTCTAACTCCCTCTAACCGACCCTAATGACTCTTCATCTCTTAATATTTCCTTTTTGATTAAGTTGACAACTTTTTACATTATTTTCATTTTTACACTTTTGGACTTAATAAACACCAAATGACCTCAACATGACCTTAAATATATGAAACATGAATCTAATAACATGATTTACAAATTAGGAACAATAACATTGAATCAAATTTCAAAACATTGCTTCATAGAGGCCCAATTATGCCAAGGTGCTCCTGCACTAGTACAAGAGATGAAAAAAAGACAAGTAGCCATTAAATTTTTTTGAATATTTCACTGACTCAACCAAACCTCCAAAAGAACAGTACATATGCCAACACTAGGGAAAGCCCGAAAGAGAACACTAATGAAAGTGGACTTTTTTTTTCAAGTTCCAGAAGAGTATAAATGGTTCGAAGATGTTGTGGGTGTCTGGAAAATGGTGAAGGAATGTTGGATAGGGAGGGACCCAATTAGCCCCTTTAACTGGATTCTTAAGAAAGAAAAAGACTTTGATACATTTTGGGGTTCTTCTTAGTAGGGCCCATCTTTTATTATTTTATTCGGGGGACCCAAAAAACCATAGGGGTAGAAACTTGTGGAGCTTAATCATTAAAGGCAAGGGGTTTGTCGATTTAGAAATAGACTAAAAGGATGGTTGCACAGGGGGCTATTTCACATCAAAGGTGGTCCAAAAAATTTCATAGACAGGTACAAAAAGTAATAGCAACCTTCCACCAACTAACCCAATCAACCTCCACGAAACAAGACAATGAATCCTCCAGATGTTCCCAAAACCCAAGGCTTCAAAACACAAGGTTGATAACCCTATAAACAATTCCCATGCTTACTAAGTGATCTCTGATCATCAAACCCTTACAAGGTTTATTGATACATTCACAACTATTGTTACCTCCACATGCATTTGACTAGTAGTGACAACCTTGGTTTTTAATCCTCCAACCCCATACCTTGGGATCACATTACCATGAAAGAACTTCATCCAACATACTTATGAGTGTAGGTACCACCAAATAGGTATTTGTCGATCTATCTTCCTCGAGCGAGGGAAATTCAGGAAGAGAAGAGGAAAGCGAGACATGTAGCAGGTCTAAAAGAGGGAGATCAACTAGAGGTCAAAAGATTAGAAGAAAATTTCGTAAACACATGGAATTCTTTCTTGCTGAAGGGGGGTCATGTTCTTATGATGATGAGAGCATATACGACATCGAGGTGCCCTTAAGGTACAAACATCTACGAAAACAATGGGTACCCAAGGAACTTCCTCCAATAAACACCAATTTTTGTGTCAATGAGAGGATATATCACATAACACCATTGTCATTACATGGTTTGGGCCTATTTTGCATGGACAAAATAAAGGTTTGTTACGAAAAAGTTACTAAATTGATGGGGATATGTGCAAGATCATGATGGGCCAAAAAGTGGCAATATGATGGGTATGTGTAGGATATGTGGCTGATGACTTTTTTTTACCCAAAATTGATAAAATGAAAAGGGTTTTTAAAGGATATTCTCAGCTTTCCACCAATATAAATTATGCTTTACTTTGAATTTAATAAATAATTATTATTAATTTTCTATTTGAATTATGACTAAAGTCTTGATTGATAAGCTGATTGAAAAACATTTATAGCTTTCAAAAGGTATCACATTTTTTGAATTCTAAACATGCGTCACATTCTACGCTTCACATACTATAGGATAAAAAAAATAAAAAATGAATTTCATGAAGTTTTGACCAAGTTAAGGTGGTCAAACATGAGTTTTTTATATTTTTTAAAAGTTGTAATAAAAAATTCATAATTAATTATTTAATTGAAAAAAAATTACAAAAAAATGTTCATCACATTGGGACATGAGTCCTCCACTTATATCTAAAATATTATAAAAATATATTATCATTTTATTGTGGTTAGGGTGGTTAGACAAACACCTACTTCTTATTTTTTCCCTGAAATTTGAGTGTTACTACATTGAAATTTCAAATTTTCACCAAATAGTTTAAAAAAAAAACCTAGTAGTTTAGAAACTACATTCAATTTTCTGATTCTATTCTTACATATTTTTTAAATAATATAGATAACTTATTCAAATTTTTACATCAAGTTTCCTAACTTTGATTTTTCTAAATGGGCTCTATGATATACACGAGATGTCAGTTGTGTAGGTATGCATTGTCAGCAAATTATATACAACTCAAAGATAAGGATCAAAATAAAGGAGTGGCTAGAGTGGTTATGTACATTGATGAAAGGCCAAAAGCATCAGGGAATATTGCATGGTTTATAAATAGTACATGACCTACATCAATGAATAAGCAACCCAATTGCATATTCAAGGCATGCGAGGGAAACCGTGTATTTGTACGTGAGATAAAATGAATAACTATAGGGGAAGAGTTGCTAATTAATTACAATTTGAATCACATAGATACAAACATAGTTACTATGGGGGTGGTACGTACTATATACCATTTTACATAGCCTCCAATTAATGACTCCAATATACCATTTTATTATTATTATTATTTTCGTAAGTCTATTGGTTTCATTTCGCTAATGTTTTTTTATATTTAATTTTTATCACAACGGGACATTGATCATAGGGGGAAGGCTTTGACCCATAGCATAGATTGTGATGCATCTTCAGGCACTTCTACTGACAATTTTACCTCATTGCAATTGTACAAATTAGATACGAGCAAAATGTTTTATTATTATATTTTTTTCATAAGTTTATTGGGTTAATTTTGATAATGTTTTTAATATTCTTGTCACAGTTGGATGATTGGGGAAAGGCACCAACAGTAGAGGAGAGCATCCATAGGGAGGTGCAGTCAATATTATGCCATGATGACATCACATATTCTGCAAACCCTCTGGATATGATAATGAAGACCCAAAAAAAATGCAATGAAGAAATTCTTTAGTTGTTATTCATAGTGCCTCAAACAGATGAGATAAGAGAAAGGGTTAAAATATTGACTGAGAGAGCACGAAACTTGCAAGTAAGTTGTCATGAGATCTTTAATTATAACATAAGTTCATTCATGGTTTTATATTTTATACTCTTTTATGTCATGAACTAAAATACGTGTTGTTTTTATAAGATTTTTTACATCCTCATGATGTTGCTAGCCATGATCAAGGTACTACAGGTGTTTCTCGTGGAGTAGAGGTTGGTACAAGTGTTGATCTTGATCTTATTGCACATACATCACATCATCCAGCCCCATCATCCATGCCTATATTGTCAACTAAAATGTCAACAACGCATAGCATGCAGGCATCGGGTAGTGCACCCTTTGGTAGTGAACACATGCCATAACATATTTTAAGACATGTACTTGGGGATGCAGAGGCCACTAGTACTGGTGATGTTTTAGCATAATTTCTTGGATCTTCTCGTATTACTAGTACGAGAACCTTTCTGGTCACATTTGTGGTGACCGAAGATTTCGTTCCAATAAAGATAGAGAAGGTCCTAAGATTTTTAAAATGTTTTGGTATTATTATATAAAATCCGTTAGAATTGCAATTTATCTTTTTAGACTAATGATCGATGATCATTTTGAAGAGAAATGATGATTTTTATAAAACATATAAAATGATATTACATTGGAGATCTTGGACTGGCCACCATACCATACCGCGATTGGAATGCCTAAAATCAAGATTTAAAAGATGAACTCATTAACCATTTAGTTGTGTTGTTCGGTAATAACACATTCAACCGAACCAAGGTCCTTAAGAAAGTTGGTACCTATCTAAAGTATGTGAGGGACCAATATAGGTCACATTTAGAAGAACAAAAATTACGAGCGTCCCCCCATGATTCCGGAGAGGGAGTGGAAGGACCGGGTGTTGGATGAAGGTTAGCGAAGAAAAAAAGGAAAGACCGCCGAGACCAAAGGAATTTAGTAGCCGTCCACCATAAACAATGTAATTATATACTGATTATCTTTAAAGTTTCGCAAATCAATGTATTTCTGCGACTTTTTCATGAAATTTCCTACCGACACATTAAGGCAACAAAGGCAAGACTAGAAAAACATGAACAAACTTGGCTCACGGTGGTTATGAGTGGCAACAAATTGTAGCGAAATTATCAATAAAATGAATATTGCATCAAATAATAAATTGCAAACAATTTTGGTTTTATCCGCACCATAAGAAGCAAATTCGCCCGTCGCTATGAAAAATGCGGAATCACGAGATTCAATGAGTCCATAGAAGGACACGAGATTTCCTTCGACAAGGCTATGTGGTCGTTAATTTGAATGCCTCCATTTGGCGGGCAAACCCTGAAGCTTCTACTACATCCGACATCTGCGGTAAATAAACTCAATAGGTTTTATTTTAAAATTGAATCTTGTTACGGTCTATTCAGTATTAATTTCCACCATAAACTAATTATGTGCCTATTTTTTAATAGAAAATCAATGATAATACTGCACATGACATTGGAATGCAGCCTGGTGAGGGTGGAGTAGAACGTGCAGATGAAAGTCATGGTGTGCATCCCGGTACTGGATGTATTCATGTGCTATACAAAATGTAGTATGGATTAATACAATTTAACATCTTTAATTGCAATCGGTGTATTAATTAATGTAACCTTTCATGTTCAACTTTAGAGCATGTAGAGCATGATCAACATGTTGAGCATGATCAGGATAGACAAGATCAAGAAGATGATGTGGCCCCATCAGGTAAAGAGGACCACTCTAATGTTCTTTTAAATATATTTAATTACAATTGGTGTATTAATTAATATAAACTTTCATGTTTCAACTTCAGAGGATTTCGAGGGTGTTCAACATGTTGAACATGAGGCTATAAGACAACATCAGGAACATGATGTGGCCCCATTAGGTAAAGAGCACCACTCTAATGCTCTTTTAATTAATGAAATACTTGTAACAATAATAATAAAACATATCAATTTAACATTTCTTTGTTATTGTAGTAGACCTCCCCTTTCAGTGGCCTCCACATTGTGAGTACACGACTAGGCATACATTAATATCATGAGCAGAGGGCAGAACAACTAAAGGGAGGATAGATAATTTAGAAAACGATACTCCACTTCTTTTTTTAGCTACAAAAAAAAAACAAAAAAAAAAGTGATTGTAATCATATTATGACAACCATATTTTTTGATAATATGTAAAAACTAAAGAATGAATGTTGCTATGTTAATGAATGAATGTGAAGGGCATGTGCGGGATCATCATGGAAAAATAGGCCATAGAATTGGCGAAAATTCCTAAAAAATAAGAGTTAGACAACTTGGCGTAAAATTTGAATAAGTTATCTATATTATTTCAAAATGCAGTAAGAATAGAGATATGCGAAAATTGAATGTAGTTTCTAAAAATACTAGAGTTTATTTTTTTTAGAATCTGGTGAAAATTTGAAATTTCAATGCACTAGTACTTAAATTTTAGGAAAAATAAGAAGTAGGTGTTGTCGACTACCCTAACCACGGCAAATGATAATATTATTTTATAAGATTTTAGATATAAGTAGAGGACTCATGTCTCGATGTGATGCATATTTTATTTTATTTTTTAGAGTAAATAACTAATTATGATTTTTTTATTACAAGTTTAAAAAAAATAAAAATTCATATGTCTAGCCACTTTAACTTTGTCAAAACTTGATGAAATTTATTTTTTTTTAATCCTATAGTATGTGAAGCATAAAATGTGACGCATGTTTCAGATTCAAACAATGTGATAGCATTTGAAAGTTATAGATGGTTTTCAATTAGCCTATCAATCATGACTTTTAATTAAATTCAAATGAAATGAATAATAATAATTTATTAAAAGTCAAAGTGACATAATTTATATTGGTAGAAAGTTGAAATTTCCTTTAAAAGCATTTTTGTTTCATCAATTTTGGGTAAAAAATTATCCCGATACATACTATACACATACATATCACTTAGTCCCTTAAGTGGCAAAAAATTCAAAAAAATAGAGTTAGGCAACCCGATGTAAAATTTGAATAAGTTATCTATATTATTTCAAAAATATGTAAGGAATAGAATCTGTAGCAAATTGAATATAGTTTCTAAAATACTAGGTTTATTTAAAAATATATATATATTTGGTGAAAATTTGTTAAAATTTCAATGCAATAGCACTTAAATTTGAGGAAAAAATAAAGAAGTAGGTGTCTATCTGACCACCCTAACCACAATAAAATGATAATATTTTAGATATAAGTAGAGAACTCATGTCTCGATGTGATGCATATTGTTTTGTAATTTTTTTCTATTGTTTTGTAATTTTTTTATAAGTAAATAATTTATTATGAATTTTTTATTACAATTTTAAAAAAATATAAAAAATCGTATGTCTGACCACCTTAACTTGGTCAAAACTTCATGAAATTCATTTTTTTAAAAATCCTATAGTATGTGAAACATAGAATGTGACACATATTTTGGATTCAAAAAATGGGATACCGTTTGAAAGCTATTGATGTTTTTCAATCAACGTATCAATCAGGACTTTAGTCATAATTCAAATAGAAAATGAATAATAATTATTTATTAAATTCAAAGTAAAGAATAATTTATATTAGTGTAAAGTTGAGAATCTCCTTTAAAAACCCTTTTCGTTTCATCAATTTTGGGTAAAAAAGAAGTCGTTAGCCACATGCCCTACACATACCCATCATATCACCACTTTTTGGCCCATCATGATCCTGCACATACCCAGACAATGAAAACAACCTCATCACACCTCCTAGAATAAAACAGGTTAATAAAGAAAAAGAGAAAGTGGTTGAACAACCTCCTGTGGTTCCTTATGTTCTTCACCTTAGGGAAGAAACACAACCTATGGCTGATCAACCCGCTCCTACACAAACACAACTTGAAAACAAAGCCAAAAGAAATAGAGGTACTCGAGAGCATAGGCGAAGACATCGTACCCTTGCTCACAAGTTACATGAAGAGTTAAACAAAGAAAATCAAAATCCAAACTTGACCGAAGCAATGCATGATGACCCTCCTCCCCAACCGAAACAAGGTGACACAATATAACAATCACAACAAGAGTTGAACTCTTCGATGGACATTATCATCCATCCTCCTATTGTGGTTAACCTGGATGATGATGACAAGACTACTAAAATCGACGAAGAGGTGCATAATGAATTGAACACATTGTTTTCCTCTTCCATGAGCTTAAATAAAAAATATCCAATAAAGAGTGTTGAACTTGGTGCTTCTCCTAGTTCGACACTTTCTCTTGTCCCTTTCCAGCTAGTTTCCCACCTTCGGTATACATAGAACATTATTGGGAGGTAGATGACTTTCTCATAGGTTGACTTGCATTTTCCTTACTAGTCTTTTGCATTTTCTTTTTTCCTTTTACTTTTTCTTTTGTGTGATATCATGTGCATGATGTGATCCCCCATTATGTTTTGTTTGATGTTCTCTCTCTTTTTGACATTCCTCTATTTGTACCTTCATTATTCTCTATGTCATGCATCACTTTCGGCTTTTATCTTTATATTTTTTTTTTGTTTTCCTTTTGGGGATGATGGCAGGGATCCAAAAAAAATTGTCTCCTTCATGTTGACCCAAAAAGATTTCTTTTTCTTTTCCTTTTCATTTCATCTTTATCTTTTTCTTGTGTTTTCCTTTTGGGGATGATGCAAGGCATTGAAACATTCTTGTCTCCTTCATGTTGACCCAAAAGGCTTTCTTTTTATTTTCCTTTTCATTTCATCTTTATCTTTTTCTTGTGTAAATTCCTTTTAGGGATGACGCAAGGCATCGAGACATTCTTGTCTCCTTCATGTTGACCCAAAATATTTTCCTTTTTCTTTCACCTTTTCTTTTTCATTTGTCTTGTGTTTTCCTTTTGGGGATGACGTAATGCGTCAAGACACCCTATGTCTCTTCCATGTTGACTCTCATATCTTCTTTCCTATTTATGTTTTTCATTTGCTACTTTAAAGTATTTTCTCACATTTTGGTGTTTAGCAATTCCTTTAAAGTGGGGGCATACATTGGCATTATTCTTTTGCATTTTTCCTTTTACTTGGTTCTTAGTGAAACCTTCTTACTTCATACGATGCATTTTTCACTTTGTGGATGACATTGGGTGTGATTTCCTTCATGAGCATGATCTCTCTTAGCATATTACATTCCTCTTAGTGGATTGATGTGACACACTGCATCCCCTAAGTTGTGAAGTTTATATTCTTTGATTGGTTCTCTCTTGGAGACATTAGGCAAAATGTTCCTTAAGTTAAAGACCTTGCATGAACTAAGCAAGACTTCTCTGAACATTATTTTTATTTTGCATTTTGCAATTTTTTTCATGTGGTCACCTTGTATACTACAACTTGCATGCCTATAGAGCCATCAGGTTTTTTTATGATCTCCATGCATACGAATGTTTGCTTGTCTCATGAAGCTTGAAAACTAATTTTGTGTGGTGCCTTATTAAAGTTATCAAGAGGTATAACTTTGGTATGTTTGAGCAGGAAGCCCAATCTAAGGCATGAATTTCCACATATCCACTTGCGTGTGTTTGTAAGTGCATACCATCCATGAGTGTATTTTTCTCACCTTTTAGGACTTCTCACCTGGTGGACAACCAGGGGTTATGTCACCTTAGAGTGAGTATGTATTTTTCTAGACAAACAACCTAGATCTGATCCACATCAAGATGGAAAAATGGTTGAAGCTTGATCCAGGATTCTTTCTTTTATTTTCTTTTCCCTTTTTCATCGTTGGTAGTGTATGATTGACCTTGTCATTATTCTCTATTTCATTGTCATGTTTGTTCCTTTGTGCTTATTTTTGGTTTACCATGGGATCTTGATCCTAGGGACTTGATCACCTCTCTTGATTATTGTTGTCTCATTTTGCTAGAATTGGTTCATTGGAACCCCTCTTGGTGCGTCTTTGTATACTTTAGTGAGTTTGAAGCAGGTTCATCCTCTCACTAAAGTGGGGGCTAAATGTAGTGTTGAAAAAGGATCATTTGACATTTTTCACACTTGTTTGGGTCCTCCTTGTCAATTTTGGCTTAATTTTTCCTTGATTTAGTGTTGTAATGTGGATAAAACATTCACATTAGGTCTTGGTCCCTTGTGAACTAATGGAATTTAGTGGTTCCTTGAAAAAGTGTTGTGAAGTGTTGTAACATACTTTCACACTTTTCTAAGGTTTTATCAACCTAAACATAATTTTAATCATAATAAACATTAACCTTGCCTGATTTAGAGTGTTGTAAAGTGTTGTAACACACTTTCACATTCCTCTAGGATTTTCATTAATAATTTGGCTTTCTTATGCTTTAATTGGCCCTATTTTGCATCCACAAGCATCATTTATTACATTTTTTGAGGATAATCCTGACACCAACCAGTAATTAATCTTAATTCAAGTATTGTTGGCTTGTGTGGCCCAAATTTAGTGTCTGGGACTCATTCACCACCTTGGGTGAATGAGTCCCACCTAGGTATTTTTGGCACTGATATAGGTTTCACACATTTCTAGATACTTTTTATTTTTGGTCCCATAAATTATGTGTGATGGGACTCATTCACCACCTTGGGTGAATGAGTCCCGTGTGACCAAAATTCAAATTTAATTCAAATTTTCGATGGGATTTTATTCTCCTAGATCTGATGTGGGCTTGTAGTGTTGTAATTTTGAGAATTCTTGCATAATTAAGTATAAATACAAGGTTCTTTTACTCATTTCCACCCCAAGCATTCAAGTATTCATAGAATTCAAGAGAGTTTGCAAGAGCATTTGAGCATTCACAAGAGATTCAAGGAATTTTAAGGGAGGATTATCAAGCATTCTAGAGCATCTTTCAAGTGTCTCTCATCATGTCAAAGGTTGTTTGCATCATGTTTTTTTAGAGCTAACAATTGTGGTGTAGGGTTTTGTGATTCAAGCAAGCATTTCATTCAAGATCTATCAACATCAAGCTAGATTCCAAGTCTACATCCATAGGAGCCATTATTTACATGATTGCAACATCTTATTGCAAGGGTTTAGTGAGTTGTAACATTTCTATTTGTTCATTCATCATTCTCTTTCCATATTTCATTCTATTCCAGGGTTTAATTACCAACAAGGGGTTTGACCAAGGAAAGCCCCTATTCACTAACCCCCACAATATTTTCCCATCTTCTTGTGTGTGATTTGAAGAGCTAGGTTGTAGATTTGCCAAGAATAAATAGTGGAGAAAAGTTTTCAAGTTCCTAAAAGTTTTCAAAGTTGTCATCAAGCCTTGGAGAAGGTTAGAGAAGACCTATATATGTCATGTTTTGTAGTTTCAGATCTAGAAATCAGTCAAGAAGAACAAAGAAGACTAAGAGGCACAAAATACACTTCAAAATTTCTAGAAAATCAAAAGTGGGTTGGTTCGCCACTATTGGGAATGAGTCTCATTGTACCCATCTATTTGGGATTTTTGCAGATCTGAGTACCCATTTGTCTGAAACCTGTTCTAGCATAGTTTACCTAAAACTGGATTTATTCACCCAGCCTAGTGTATGAGTCCTAGTTAGCTTCAACAACATATTTTTTAGGATTCTAGATCTTCATTGTGTTTGTTCAGTTTCCCTGGTGCACATTTCCAATTTCATAGATTTTTATTACATTTTACTTGCATTTTTAGGTCATTTTGTATATCACATTATGTTTTCAAAGATTTTCTTTTCCAAGTTTATACTTGGTGATGAACCCTTCATTAGACATCATGAACCCTTCATTAGACATCATTAAATCCCTAGAACCTTCCCTTTGCTAGATTTCAATCTCCTTTGCATTGAAATCTCAAGGGTTTGTTCTTGAGTGAAGTGGTTGGAAAATTGGTCTTTCTCCTTTAAAGTTCAAAACCCTAGAAGTGAAAGAAAGCCCCCGCCAAAATTTTCACCATTTCACTATTGATTAGCTAATTCAATCCCAACCATTGATTCATCCAAAAAGCTTATAAATAGTCCTCATTTCTATGAGAATGATATCAACAAATCATTTGAGCAATAATATTATGTAGAAATTTCTATTCACTACCATCATTTGAGAGCACATTTATGAATCAACCTCCATTATCAATAATTTTGAAGCTTTAGCATCATTCTCAAGCATCGATTAGGAAAAGGTTATGCATTCCACATCAATCCAGCTCTAATCCCCCAATGGGATGAAGTTTTCTTCCATTTAATTGAGTTGCTCCACTTGAATTAGCTGTTGTTTCATGTTAATGGCTTCTTAATTGATGTTTTGCAAGAATTTCATTGGGAATGTGGCTTAGATGATTAAATTGTTTGATTTATTTGTTTAATTCAATTGCATTTTATCCTTCTATTTCTCATGTTCACAAGATCTAAGATGGTGTAGTGAGACACCCTATGCAATTTTAAATTATATCATCCATGAAGATGTGTGCCACTAAAATATCATTGTAGGATGTCTTTATGGGTTAAAAGTGGGAAAAAATCATTATCTTGTCTAACATGACCATAATGACATCATGAGGACTTGAATGGAGGCAATTTGATAATGAATTCCATAAAAATATAATCCAACTTCCATACTAAAAAGTCACATAGTTTGAAATATCCTACAATATGTTAGTGTTAATGCTTAGCCCTCTACCACTCAAGGAACTTTCTAATAAAACCAATAATACCACACATCATCCCCTCAATGGAATAATTGGTGAAGGTTGGTATGGATATTTAAGATCATGGTGAGCCACACTTGGTGCATGATACAATTCAAACATCACCATTATCTAAAAATTTCTAGTTATAGAAACAAATTCGATGAAGATGTGACAATAACCCATCAAAATTGAGAGAAACCCAAATACTTGTCCACAATGTCCTCCAAGATTCAATCTCCACCTAAACCTCTTCATACAATGTACCTATAAGAATATGTTTGAGGATACAACTATATACATCCATATTCAAAGATACCATAGAGACTTTGTGCCAACTCCTACTCAAGGAATTTGTGACAACATTTTATTTTTCTTTGATGTGATGAACACCAAAATCATACTCACAAAGAAACTCCATCCATTGACATTGATGAGTGCTTAAATTTGGTTGCATAAAGATGTAGTAAAGGCGACAATAATGTATTGATCCATTTACAATCAAAATTGATGTTCTAAAAGAAAATGTCTCTAGTGTATTAGTGTGTAGATGACTAATGCCAACTTAAAATTATCATTTGAGTAATTGAGCTTGTGGTCTTTTAGCTTTTGGGACACAAGTACAATCATGTCCTCTTACATGATAATATCTGATAGACATTTCTTTAAGGAATTTGTGCAAAACATAAAGTCTACCATAAGATTAGGTACTATAAGGATTGGTTCACTTAACCTTCCCTTAAGGACTTGAAAGAAAATCTCACACTACTCTAACCATACCAACATCTTTCCTTTCCACTAAAGGGGGTAATGGGTGCACCATGTTGCAACCTCCATTATATGATACTATCTTTTTAATATTAGGAACCCTTTCCTTTTATTTATAGTCTTAGTTTTCATTCATCATTTATATCTTTGGGCTAGGAGAGGAAAACTTGAGTTATGTTCAGTTGCATTCTTTTACCTTGAGCCAATGTAATCATTTTGTTGCAATTTTGAATTAAATCTCCTTTCTTTTAGTATAGGAGTGATTAAACCCATTTAAATTCATCTGCTAATAGTTTTAAACATAAAATTCTCATGATTTATTGAGTTAAATGTCACATTTTACATCATTTTGTTTCATTGAGTCTCCAAGTTCTTTCTATAGAGTCCTACTCATTCTCAAATATTAAAATGGTTTCCATATTCTTGGCTCATTAAAATGATAATCAAGTCACAAATATTTGAATCATCCTTCATTTCATCTTGTCATGGAATATGTTCATATTTCAAGTCTTTCACCCTTTGACTCCTTTTTCTTTTCATGTTGATCTTTCATTTTGAAATTTAGACTTTGAATTTAGTGCCCTTACATTATTCTCATGATTTTATTTCATGGTATCATTTTCATTGTTCTACACCTTAGAATCATTCCCTTCGAGTTCAATTAGTGTTTATCACACCTTAGAGTCATGCTTATTGCAATGTCAGAGAAGAAACATGATCACATGAATTTGATCACTTGCTATATTAAAGGTCTCATTTTATGTGCTTGAAAGTTTAGGTGTATGGTCATAATTTAAAAATATTTATCAAGCATGTTGTATGTGCATAAGGGTAAGTTATTAGCTTTTCTTGTCAATAAAAATGGTGCTTTATTATATCGAATCATAAAACATTGCTTAACACCAATAGTCATTGTTTTTGTTTCATTTTTGTTTCATGGTTGTATTAAGCACCTACACCTTTCAGGTTAGTCATATGACTAGTTTCTTTTTCCATTTTAATTTTATTTGGCATCTTGAATGTTTAACATTCCTTTACTTTCTTAGAAGTGAAATGTGATTTGCATTAAAAACCCTATTAGTTCTACACTTAGAATTTCAAGCTTAAAAGGAATATATTTATATATATATATATAGACTAAAAAATCCAAAGCACATAAATGTGATATTGAATCAAAAAGTTAAACTATTTGTGAATCAATTTTTAGGTTCTAAACTCTAGACTACCATTAGAATTGAATTTAATTATCAAAGTTTAAAGTCATTCATGCAATTTCATGACCAAACTCTAAAATTTTGAGATAATCATCGGAGCTTGAGATTATATATCATGTAAACTTAAAATTTTCATTAAAATCTGGAATTTGATTTAATATCACATTTTGAATATGATTATTACTTTGAAATCTTAACAACCTTCACACTTAGTAGCATTTTGGATTTGAAAATTTGATTTGTGCACACATATATTTAAATATATGATTAAAATTTTAAATATTTTAAATTTTAATTATAATATTCCTTTTGTTTTGCAAATTCAAACTTTGCACTTTTAAGAACAAATTACAACTTGAAATTACAAATTGTAAAAAATTATTGGAATTCTAGAACTTTTTTTCACCAATTGCCCAATATTTTAATGTTTTGAATATTAAATTCAAATAACTATGACTTAATTAAAATATAATATTTTTCCAAAATTATGATTGAGTTTAAAATATACATTTTAACTGAAAGTTTCATTATTGTAATTATAATGCTTCTTTTCCTTTTTTTGTGTAGATAGAAGGCTCAGGGTGTGGGCCCAAAGAATTTCAATTGCAACTCATATTAGGTACAAATTGTAAATTAATAATATGTCTCGAAGTTTGATGTTCCTCGAGAAAGTATAGAAGCAGCAATCCAAGTAGCAAATGCAAAATCAAAACCGATCCTCCCTTATATGCAAAGTGTGTTTTTTCTCCAAACTCCAAATAGTCACATGCATTGAAACTGAAATACCTTCGAAGACATAGATTGCAAGATATCTACATAATGGATTCGATGAAAAGGATTTAGAAAATCTTATGTGAATGTAAATGGCAGATCTAAAATCAAATTCTACAGTCTATCGATGGGGGCAATGGTGTTTGAAGAGCTAAGCTTTGCCAGTAGCAAAGAAAAGGAAAAAATATATCAAAGCGCAAATGTTCTCAATAATGGAGCATTCAATTTCCTTGGTTACAAAAATTAACAAGTGAATTCATGTTCTCTGAACTATGTTTTAGTGTGGTTTGGTGATTAGAAGTTCATAGAAGTTTGTTGAATCATGGATAGTCATTCAAGGTCTACCTTCACAATCCAAGTTGTAATATCATTTAGTAGAGGAAGTGACAAGAAAATAAATATTTAGGCATATGCTTCAAAAAGATAAAAGGAAGATAATTCTTTGCATACAATATTAGATTGAAAGTGTGTGCAACCAGCAGAGATGCAAAGATAAATTCTTGATTAGAAAGCACGAGAAGGATTATTTAAATGGATATAATATCCACGCGTGTCATGAGACATGCCAATCAAACCATGGCCAACATGTAAAGATTTTCAACCATGGCCACAAAGCCAAGTACAAAGAAGATTGAACAATGATCATCTCAAAAACTAATTCACAATTCAAGTGAGGAATGTAGCCAGGTAATCATGTTTTTCATTGATTTTGAGATTAAATTCCTTTACTTAGTTACTTGGGTTCAATTATTGGGATACTTCAAACTTAGAATTCTATGAGGCCAGCCTAAAAAGCATTACTTTGTGGTGTGCCACATGACAAAGGTGCAAAGATATGAGTCAGTTGGCGAATCATGGGCTCAATAAATATAAAGCCCTTAGGGCGGTCTATATTGATATTTTTGAGCGTTTTAATGAAGAGAAAACATGAGTTCTTTTCAAAACTCATCAAAGCTGATGTTGATGAAAATGAGCAAGAAATTTTGTAAGCAAGTGGATCTCAAGTTTGGAGAGGAAAATCTTAAGAATAAAAATTATGTTATGATTTTCACTCACAAAGATGCCATAGTTTTCTAAGTGATTTTGAATTTAAAGAAGACTTTTCAAAAGAACATAATTTTCATTTTGGGTGTCAAAATTTGGCAAATGAATAGTGGATAGAAATTTGGGGACAAGGATTTGGTAGCCATGCTAGTTGCACTCACATATTTTGTTTTTCTTTTTCAAAATTGTAGGTTGAAGCTGAATTGTACCTTTATTCAAAAGACTATATATTTTGCCTCAAGACTCTATTTTTTGCAAACAAATAGACATTGGAAAATTATTGGAAAGTACTACATAACCAAACATCACTGATATTTTACATCAAAAATTGTTATGTTCACCACACTTTTGAATCTAAAAAAATTTAATCTGCAAAAATATAAAATGGTAGCTTATAATATTTACCTTATTAGAGCCATGAATTATTATGCACTATTCCTTATTCATATTGATTACCATAATCATGTTCCTTATTCATTGCTCTATCAAATCTTATTCCTGAAGCATATTGATTACCATAATCTTTTTCATAACAGAAACTAATAACTATTCAAGAATCTATTATCCCTTGTCAGAATCTCACATCAATGTTTCGTCTAACTTTGAACAACCCTGACCACATATTTTTTGACACTTTATCTTTCGTTCCGTGCTCTCATGGTCGGTGTATGAGTACAAATTATTCTCCAATTACAAAGCTTCTCTTAAATGTTTTAATGCATCATATCTGTAAGTGATGTGACTACAAACCATGAGCTTCGATAGAATACGTCTCTGCTATAAGACGCAGAAAGTGAAATTTCTAGTATCCTTCAACATTCTGAAAAGAGGCCTCAACTTTGCCGTTAACACCTCACTCCATTCTACGTGAGTTTTTTTAATAAACAGCAGCTTTG